>VDFB02329322.1:233065-274952 GCA_007258455.2 Sequoia sempervirens | reverse complement strand
TGTAATTTTTTTTCACTTTCTCGACAATGTTAGGCCTTTCATCCATAATTTATTTTGTTTGAATGTCTTTTTTTGTCAAAAAGCAGTGTTTGGTGTTTTTTTCGTTATAAATTAACCGTTCATCAAAATTTTAAATAAATTCCATTTTTAGAAACTAGACTCCATTCTACAAATTTTAAAATATAAAAATTTTAAAAAATCTATTACTTTCCAAATTTTGCAGGGGGAGCACGGCCAAAAAATTTCTTTTTAGGAAGTGCCCACTTAGAAAATTAGTAAAAAATCAAATATTCATTAAAAAATTATAATAAAAATCGTGCATCAACTAGATACTGTTAGCTAACTTTTGACCATAGCGATTTTACAAATACTACAAAAAAATTCACCGTGCTAGGGTCGTAGAAGAGCTGCTATGTTATGTTTTTTTTGACAAAAACAACAGCAATTTTTGTACATCCCTCTTTTGAACCCCTTAATATCAACCATTTTCAAAATAAATTAGTAGTTTAGAAAGTAGACTCGGAGCACTTCGATCCTTCTTTTTGTTCCATCTCAAAATTTTGAGTGTAGCTATCCTCAATTTCATGTCCAAGGTCAATATTTCTTGATTTCAGAAGAAAAAAAAGTGGCCATTTAAGCCCACTTTCTGGGAACCATCTTGGTGCACTTACCCACAAGTTCTCTTTGAAACTGAATTTATTTTTATCATGCAATCTTTGTTTTCTATTCTCAATTATCCAATCAAAGGCATGTGAGAATTTTTTTTGTATGAAGCAAAATTTAGAGGATTCAATGTTGTGCATGGATCCATGTTCATGATGGACATAATAAGTTGTAAGCATTGGATAAGCAACATCAACCTCTTTCACTTCATGATGATCTTTGAGACTTGAATTCTGATGGTATTCCCCCTTAACATCAAACTAGTAGAAAACTTGATCCAACACTTCTATAGACTAAATTTTTTGCCTTGAAAACACATAAGCTTGAGAAGAACAATTTGTTAAAATAAAATTAAAAATATATTTTGTAACTATTAGTTGGTTGGGACAGTTTTCAAACATTCTTTTTATATTTAACAATTTTGACAATAAATTTTGAACTATTCATTACCTCTTTGTGGTGACTACAATATTTCTAGTTAATTTTTTGTTTACTAAGTACTTTAATTTTGGCATTTGTTTGTGCATTCATTTGTTTCTTCTTTTTCTAACATCTGGTATCAGAGAAGGTTCAAAATGACAATGAATGCTAATAGTACTCAATTACAATTCCAAAATTTAATGAAGAAATTTATGATTAAAATTGAGTTTTCAAATGAACATTTTGTTTAGATCACAAGAGCTATGGGATCTTGTGCATAATGGGTATTTAGAACTAGAAGATGTAATGGCATTAGCAGCACTCACACAAAATGAGAGGGACTTACTACAAGAAAATCAAAAACAAGATCAAAAAGCATTATTGTTCATAGTGCAGGGTCTTGATGAAACTCTCCTTCTAAGAGTTATAGCCACTTCGAAAGCAAAAGAAGTGTGGGATCTCCTTGCACAATCATTTCAAGGTACAAAAAGAGTAAGAACAATTCACTTACAAATACTTAGAAAAGATTTTAAATTTTACAAATTTTAGATTCAGAAAGTTTAGGAGATTTCTTTACTCATACAATGGGGATAATTAATTAGATGAAATTAAATGGTGAGGTTATGACTAATCAAAAATTGTATAAAATATTTTAAGAATTTTTCCTACAAAATATTATCATGTAGTTATAGTCATTGAAGAATCAAAATATCTGACAATTTTATCTGTAGATGAGCTTATGGGTTCATTGTACACACATGAAAATAGATTAAATAAATCTACAAAGGATCCACTGGATCAAGCCTTCAAGAGCAAGGTATCCATGAGAGAAAAAGAAGTAGCACCAAAAGCATCTTCTGCACAAAGAGGAAGAGGCAGAAATCCAAGAGGAAGAGGATGTTTTCTATAAAGAGGTAGAGGTCAAAGAAGCAATAGAAGCGATGAAGAAAATTGTAGTTACACTCAAGCAAGAGGAAAAGAGGTAGAGAAAATTTTTAGCAAAGAGATAGAGATTTTAAGAGGTATTGTAAATCATTTACTCAATGTTATTACTGTCAAAAGTATGGACATTTTGCATCTAAATGTAGAAAAAATATTGCAGATGAAAGTAAACAAGAATCTCAATATGCAAATGAAGGTGAAGGGAAGGAAGGATATGTATTGCTAAAATGTAGCAAACATAAGGAAATAAATGATGACAAATGGTATGTTGATAGCGGGTGCAGTAATCATATGACAAGATGCAAAGAGATATTCCAAAATTTGGATGAGTCCATCAAATTAGAAGTAAAGATGGGAAATGATGCTGTGAATTCAAAATTCACCATGCTCCCTTCGGGTTTGATTTTTGGCTAAGTATCGGCCCATGCCTTCAACAAATTCATTGGCCCCTTTTTGGTTGTCCTTGCGGCTTCTTCCACGTGTCCACTCATCGCTCTCTGAAGGAACTTCCTCCTTGCTCTTTATCGGCCCCCGCTCATGTGCCACGTAACTACCATTCACATAAGGATTTAGCAGGCCCCACAAGTAGCGTCTACAATAAACATTTTTCTACGTGTCCTCTTTGCGCAAACTTTTAGCAAAGGAAGGAAATATCAACCACAGGCAGCGAAATGTTGCCACGCGTCTCTTCAACACACACTTCTTCAACATAGAGGATGAAGTAAACTATAAGTTGTGGGATGTTGCCACATTTTCTACCCACCTATCCTAAAGGGGTGACACTTGTCTGCATAAGACTTGGCTGGACCACTGCCATCATTCGCAAGAGATGCACCTAAATGGAGGGAGACCAAATGTTGTGTCTCGAGTCTTTTCTGTTACAACGGTTGAGGGTGATCATTGCCTTGACATCATTGCTCAGATTCTAAATCTTTTTGGTTGCTTCTTTCCAGGCGGTGGAAGGCTTGCTATAAATACTACTCTTTGCTTCGGGAGAGGGGTTCCCAGTTCTACGGTTGATTCCAAGGGTTCCAATATTTTAGGTTACAAGTTTGGAGATCATATGCTATTTCGCCAGTTGTTAGAATCATAAGATTTTTGGAGAGACCAAGCCTTTGTATTGTTTAGATTATTGCAAGAACTCACAGACTGTGCCACTATTTAGCCTGTATGTTTCTTATGCTATTGATAAACTCTATGCTATGCCATTATTGTTTGAATAGTTTATTTGTCATACTTCTATAATTTGAATGCAAATTTGTTGGTTTAGATCATGTCTTCTGACTCTTCTTTTCAAAAAATGGGTGTGATTATTATTTTATGTCACTGAATGAGTTGTTCATGTAGCAATCCTTAATTTTTGTTATTCTAGGATATAGTAAATTGCTAAGCAAGCCCTTAGACTATATCCAAAAGATAGGTTTATCATCCCTTTCATATAAATTATGGCGTATCGCCTTAGTTAGATTCTTTATTTTATATTTGTTTATGTTTCCCATTCCAAAACCCCATTCACAGAAGAAGTTGGCTTCTTTAAAAATTCGGAGGTCATTCAGTTTAGCACAATAAGTCCCCCATAAACTGAATTTCCCACAAAGGGTTGTTACCTTTCCAATTTTTGGAATCAATAGTTTTTCTTTTTCCTGGCACGCCCGGTGGGACCAAGCTTAATCAATCAAATTTTCAGAAGGGTGTATGAACCATCGTCTTGTTACTAGGTCCCAAACAACAAATAATCTTGGTTTATTAATACCACCATTAGGTATAGTATAGCCTGCGACCCAATTAGTAAATGTTCTGCTTCCTCCTTCCTTTCTGCTAACCATGTTGCCTGCCGCTAATAGAAATTATGTGGCATGGGACGCCAAAATCCCTCTTGTTGCACCAGTAGCACCTGTTGTTTGGGCCACTATCTCAGTTTCCGCCCTAAAGGCTATACCTAAGTTCACCGTAGATAGCTCAAGAACATCGTCTGAACATTTGCAAGATGTTGCAAATGTATGCCTAGTACGTGGAGTTGCAGCCAAAAATGTGGCGTTAAGGTTGTTTGTCGCCTCTTTCAGGAGCAAGGCACTGGATTGGTACCGCACATTACAAGCAAATATTATCAATACTTGGGATGAGCTCGGGGAGCCTTTCTATTATAGCTTATTGAATAAAAGAGACAGATCATCGCTATATTATCAGTTGTCGGTCATAAAGTGAGCCCCGCATGAAGTCATGGCTAACTTCAATGCTCGGTTCCATACACGCTGGCAGAGAATCCAAGTTGATATCCACACACTACCAGATCTGGCATTCATTTTCTACCTGAAGGCCATCAATCCCAACATCTCTATGATGATCCATTTCTCAGTGGAACCACAGTACCAGGTGCATATAGCATTGTTGTTAAAACGAAGAACAATTTGATAGACATCGGGAAATTGCCGCCTCAAGCCATCATTCCTATATTCCCCAAAATATCGGTTCCTACTCAAGAGATACCTTCTACTAGTGCACTGGCTCCTCCCCAATCCATATACACATCTGATCATGTTGCACAATGTTGCCTCTACATCTGGCTCTTCAAAGGAGGAGATGACTGAATTCAAGGATATGTTGCAGACTATTGTCAATGAGATAACTATTATCAAGCACAACCAGGTCATACCTCTGAAGCCTACCTATTAGAATTATCAAGGCGGAAGATCCTCTTACCAACAAAACCAATTCCAAGGGGGTGCTCGCACAAATCCACAAGCGCAAACAACAAATCAAATGGTACCGATACCTTCTCCACTACAGAGTGCTAACTTAAGCTCGAGCAGAGAGTTGACTGCGGGACAAAAAAACTTAGCAGATGACACCAATCCCTAGTGCTTCCCTTACGGTGATTCACATATGCCCTAAAATTTTCCGCATGATAACCTACAACAAAAGGTAGTAGAGCAATGCAACCAAGCTACAACGTCAGATCCTAGAAGCTATGTGTATATCTCTTCGCAAATGGACAATGTGGTGCTCACTGCACAAATGCAAGGGATGTCACTAGAGCAAGAAGCAAACATCGCTCCCAACCACACACTCTTCTCATGGATGGAAGAAGAAGTGTTGTTTTTCAATGATGCATCCACATCTAAAACACCGCAAGTACAATTTGACTACAATACTCGCTCAAAGAGGAGATTTACAAGTGAGCCAGTTGTCCCGCAACTAGTCAGTCTGCAACCTAAAGGTACTCCTAACCAAATACCTAGTACCTCTACAACGATATTGCAATATCAGCCATGGAAGGAAGTTGTTACAACCAGAGCAAAAGAGCAGAAACCTCTGAACCCACCACCGTTCAATGTGGTGGAGAAATTGAAGAAATCATCCACTAATGTGTCTGTGTGGGACATTTTGGCTATCCCATAACAAAAGACGCTATTACAAAAGGCTCTCCAAGAGGATGTAAGTGCAATGCAAACAAAATAGTTTCCCAAAGTAAGGGTTGTTGATCAAACATCTTCCACCAAAGTTCTTACAAACAACATAGCGGAAGCCCCTACTGAAGTAAGAGATAAGTTGAAGCCTCAACCCTTCTTCTTAACTCTCATTATAGGGGAGAAATTATTACACAATGCCATGATTGATTCTGGTGCTAGCACCACATTTATGCCTAAATAGATAGCTGAAGCCTTAGGAATTAGTTATGAACCCTTAAAAAGAGGAGTAATGCAACTTGATGGAAACAGATTCGAAACCGTAGGTGTCATCAAAGCAATCCCCTTGACTCTATTTGCTTTCCCTAGTATCATAGTGCCACAAGACACTATGATCATAGATGTTCCCCCCATGTTCGGCCTCTGCCTATCCCAAGAATTTACTTCAAAGGTGGGAAGATATTTGTCCCTGGATTGGTCACATTTGATCCTTAAAACCAAGCATGGTGCAAAGATGAAGATAGAATCTGAAGCTTTAGACTCAAAACATGTAGCTGATGAAGCCATGATCAATTTTGAAGTCGCACATACCTCTATCACCAAATAAGAAATGTATTGTGTTGAACCACAAGAAGATGAAAAAGTGACCAGAGACCAGAATGATCAAGAAGATGTTCTCCTAAGTGAACATATAGATACTGACCCCTTCAACAATTATCATGCTACCGGGTTGCACACCTATGTCATCTATGATGAAGATCAAGTGCTCCCAAGGATTGTAAAGGAATCCGAAGGTGATCAAGCCTCAGAACTGTGGACGTTGCACTTTGATAGAGCAAGATGCAAGAATGGCACAGGAGTTGGGATATGTTTAAAATCCCCATAGAATGAAAAGACACTAAGGTCCTTTTGCTTCCAGTTCACTTTCTCGAACAATGAAGCTAAATACAAAGGACTAGTGCAAGTTATCAGCCTTGCTGAATGGATGGGAATTAAGTAATTGATGGTGTTCGAAGATTCTAAACTAGTAGTCAATCAAGTCCTAGGTATCTGTGCGGCCAAGAATGTTCGCATGCGATCCTACAGACATCAATTTTGGGACCTGATTGAGGGTTTTGAAGCCTTCAACATTCAAATAGTTCCCAAAGAAAAGAATGCAGAAGTGGATTGCATGACATCAATCAGATCTCTGTTTGATCCTGCCTTCAATCTCATTCACAACAAAAACTCTATACGAGTATTAGTCCGACCGGTGATTCCGGACAATGACCAAATATGGCAAGTGTTTGACAGCGATGAACACATTGCCTCATTCATCTAACAATCGAGTGAATTTGTTGACCAACTCCAACCGAAGATTGTTGAATCCTATGAAGGACAAATCATCCAACTGAAATCCAACAAGCTTCCAAAAGGATTGGTCACGCTCGAAAACATTTTTTATTGTGATGATGCAAGAAATGACAAATGGAAGTTTGTAGCGGACAAAGGTGATTATGCGGACCTGCAAGTCAGAGATGGAAGAAAGCTCAAAGTCAGGAAGGACGTCTCGCACTGCGATAAAGAAAGGATCATCGACTTCTATGATAAATATGAAGTAGTGGTAGCTTGGTCATATGACGACCTCAAGGGATATGATCCCGATATCATTCAACACACAATAGAGTTAGCAGAAGGTGCAAATCCTGTCCGCCAAAAACAAAGACCAGTCAATCCCAATATTGAAGCGCTAATGGTGCAAGAATTAACAAAGCTAATCTAGTCGTGGATTATCTTCTTGATCAAGCATAGCACGTGGGTATCCAATTTGGTTCCAGTCTAGAAGAAGAATGGGGATATTCACTAATGTGTGGACTTTCAGGACCTAAACAAAGCATCCTTGAAGGATCATTACCTGCTACCCGCAATGGAGTCAATCCTATAAACAGTGGCAGGATCCAAGATGTTTTCCCTATTAGATGGATTCTTCGGTTATAATCAGATCCGGGTCAAAGAGGAGGATCAACATAAGACAACGTTCACTACCAAGTGGGGAATGTTCACATATGCCAAGGTATTGTTTGGCCTCTCAAGTGCAAGAGCTACCTTCCAGCATGCAATGGCTATCGCTTTCAGTGCACTAATTAACAAGATTATCCTAATTTATTTGGATGACTTGACGGTGTTCTCTAACTACAAAGATGATCATTTTGATCACCTTGATATGGTGTTCAAGAAATTTTAAGAGTTTGGGATATCCCTGAACCCCAAAAAATGTGTCTTCGGAGTACCGCAAAGCAAACTACTGGGGCACGTAGTGTCCAAAGAAGGAATTTCAATTGATCCTGAGCGGGTGAAAGAAATCAAAGAGCTTCCTCTTCTAGTCAACAAAAAGGTCATTCAATCCTTCTTGGGGAAGGTAAATTTTGTTAGCAAATTTATTTCTGATTTTAGAGGAATAATCAAGCCAATTACCCTAATGTTGAAAAAGGATCAAATATTTAAATGGACAAAAGAAGCCAGAGAATATTTTGAGAAAGTCAAGGATGCTATCTCTTATGCTCCTATTCTAGTTAATCCAGACTTATCAAAGGACTTCATAATGTATCTGTTTAGTAGCAGGTCAAGCATTGCTATTGTCTTAACTCAGAAAGATAACGAGGGTAAGGGAGATAATTCGATAGCATTTCACTCCCAGACCCTGAAGGAATATGAAACAAACTACAACTTTGTAGAGAGGCAGGCATTTTCCATAGTTAAGGGGCTCAAGAAGTTCTGACACCTAATCTCCTGCAATAAGGTGATTGTCTATGTTGCACATTCTAATGTGCGTGAATACATCATGGAAGGAGAGATCACTAAGAAAAGAGCCAATTGGATCACCAAGATTCTCAAGTATGACATTGAGGTGAAGCCTACCAAGAATTTTTGGGGAAGAGGATTGTGTGAGTATCTTGCACACGAGGAAGAAATTGTCCCCGAAGAAGAACAACCAGAATCAGTCCTAACAAATGAGTCAAATTTTGAAGGTTGTTGGCTGGTAGATAGAGTAAGGTTTATGCATACAGGAACGTATCTTTTGGACCTTCTTTCTCAGAAGAGGAGATTCTACCAGTTGCAAAACAGCAGATTCGCGCTCATCAGAGGGATCCTATTCAAGAGAAATTTCAATGGTGTGTTATTGCAATGTGTTACCATAGAGCAAGCAAGAAGGATCCTCGACACTTACCACAGTACTCTTGTAGGTGGGCATTTCTCTACAAAAACAACCACCATCAAAATCATGTGCGTGGTGTACTTTTGGCCGACGCTATTCAATGATTCCTACTCCTTGGTGAAAACTTGCAAAGAATGTCAGTTCTTCATTGGAAAAAGAAAGAATTTTGCAATGCCTCTCAATTCGATAGTGGTTGATGAGCCATTCATGCAATGGGGTTTAGACTTCATCGAAATGATCAACCCAACCTCTAGCATAGGATATAAATGGATCTTAACGGCCACAGACTACTTCACAAGATGGACCAAGGTCATGCCACTCAAGAATGTGACAGAGGCAGAGATAGTGGATTTCCTAGAGGAATTGGCAACAAGTTTTGGCCCGCCCAAAACTATCATTTTGGAAAATGCTAAAGCTTTCCTAGGCTATAAGGCAAGTCAATTTGCACTTACACATGGCATATTCCTTAAGACATCATCAAATTATTACCCGCAAGGGAATGGCTTAGCCGAATCAACAAACAAGAATCTGGTTTGACTTCTCAAAAGAATTGGGTCAGAATATCAAAGAGAGTGGCACAAAAATCTTTGAACAGCACTCTAGGCAGACCACATAACTCCAAAGCAAGTCCTCAAGACTTCACCATATGAGCTAGTTCATGGAAAAGAGGCATTATTTCCTATCTCTATGGAGATTCCAACACTACAATTGCTAAAATTCCTCGAAGTAGAACAAAATGGTGCAATGGAGGTACGGTTAGCCGAGTTACTAGAAGTACAAGAAAAAAGGGAAAATTCCCTAACCACCATGACTAACCACCAACAGGTGGTTAAAAGGTGGTTTAATAAGAAAACATCTAACAAAGGCCTAAAGTGTGGAGACAAGTGGTGCTAAAATATAATGAAAGGGCCACAAAGTCAGGCCAGCATGGGAAGTTCGAAAGCCTCTAGGAAGTCCCATTCAGAATAATTCAATGCAAGGAACACAATGCATATGAGTTAGAAAATATGTATAAAAAAATGCTAGGAATTCCAGTCAACAGAATTCACTTGAAATTATTTAATTAAACTTGCTTTCCATACCCATGTAAAATATGTAAATATGCTTTTTCTTTCTTTCCCTTTTGTTTTGTTGGCTAGTCTTTTTATTTTATTTTGTGTTTCATGGTAGAAAGAAACAAGTGACCCATTATTACAGAGATTAAGGGAAATAAACTCATAGCTAAGCAAAATAGCGAAAATTTAAAACACCCACATACAGGATTCATACATACATGTTGAAAAAGAAAAAATAGCCCAATTGCAAAATCCAAAATGAGACGACAAGACGATTATATAAGGATATATTTTCATTATATATGCTTGATATTTACATTTTAAAAATGGCTCATTAGGCCACACTTCCAAAAGTATATATGTCTATTTTGCTTCTTTTATATTTCACGAAAAACCCTTTTCAGGCATGTATACAAAAAATGAGCTAATTACCATGAGTTTCATAAAGCAAGGGAAAAATAGAAAAGCACAAGTTTGGAAGTCTTCAATTCATAGCATGAGTAGTAGCAATGGACGCTTCAATGGTAGCTTCCACAACATCCTCATCAACAAGGGCATTATCAGTAGCAACATCATCCAACGGAGAAAAGGTAGGTGAAGGGAACACCAAGTTCTTGAAGTCCATATACCAGTCGATGTCATAGAATGGCACCACGTTGTAGATGCGGAAAAGGAATTGCTACGCTCGAGTGACCCTCTGATGGTGCTCATCTCACATCTGGAGGAGAAAGCCACTCAAAAATTGCAGCCATGACACGATCGCGTCCTCTTCTATAAACCTCTAGAGGTCACTCGTAGTTGGAATTCCCCCACCATACGCAACATTTGCAACAACCTCGCTGAGGCCATTCAGGTATTTCTTGGGGAAAATATCCTTCACCAGACAAAGAATTAATGGTTTGGGAATTCCTATATCTAACATGGAGGCCACAAAGTGCGAGCACACGTCAGTGTTAACTCGATACTTGTCCTCGTGCTCGAGGCAGTCCCATCCCAGGACCCATTTAATGGATATAATGGACAGTGAATGCTTGTTCTTCATCATTCTCTTTATGCGCCTGGTAGAAATCTCTCCTAGGAAGGCAGTTTGGGACTTGTGTGACACTAGCCTAATGGGGGTGTTCATCTTGTCAGACTATTCTGCAAATACCTTAAGACTATCCCTACAAAGCATCTAAGTCTAGCCTATAAGAATGTTACGCACTGCAAATGCTGAATTGCTATGCCAATTACCTCATACCAATTTTGCTCAAATCACTAAGTGTGATTTCACTATTTCTTACATGCCTATTTATAGAAAAAGCAAGGAAAGGCATGGTAATCCGCTTGCCATAAACGTGATGTTAATCAAGTACCGACTTGAAAGCTATGCCCAGACTCGCTCAAATTTCCAACCCATTTGTGTCTGCTGAGTACAGTTTGTTGTGTGCAAAATGAATAAGGGCTAATTAATTAGCCTAAGCTGGTGGTAGCAATTGACGGTGTCATGCACAACAAAGGACTGTGGTGTCATCCTCCAAGTATTTTGTGTTTCCCAAGGAAGAAGTCATATCTTTTCAAATATTGATCGCATCTTCAGCCTAATCATTCCTTTTTAAGATATTAATTACCAACGCATACGAATGCTTAAGCTGCTTGCAAGGCGTTGGCCCAAGTTCCAAGAAAATTGCATTGTGCATGCGATTGCTAATTGTATTTATGAATTCTTGTCAAATCAAAGTAGCAAGTAATTCATCTTGCACAAGCCAAAAGGGTTAGTGGTAAATGCCGCATTAAATGCAAAATAGGTGGTTCTCGTCTACCACCTTGAGAAAAGATTGCTAAATATTGCATGAAGAAAATTTTAAAGAACTTAAAAGTTTTCTTTTAAGAACACTATTGAAAGCAGAAAGCAAAAGGTTCTAGAGCACTACTAGGGTCGAGGTGAAATTTTAGAAGGATTTGAGATAAGCAGAAAGCTTCCCGCAAATTGGCAATGGCAGAAAGTTCAAGTCAGGGAGTTAGGCCAGTGGCTATGCAGAGGTTAGTTAAAGCTCTACGAAGAGCACCAATCATTGGTGTCTTCGAGGATATTTCTTACGCTACACCGGACATCCCTAAAAATCCAATATGGGAAAACACAAGGCGGTTGGACAAGCCTAAAATATACAAAGACCGGAGCTTAGTTCATGAAGATTGGGATAATGTTCATGATCCCTTTCTTGCAAAAAACCCCAAAGGATTGAGGGAATCTAAATACACACGCATGAAGGTGTCCAAGTGGCCAATGTCAGCTGCAAAAAAAAATTGGTTCAGTGGGTTTCCTCAATATATGGTCCCATCTATGCACCACTGTCCAGAGTTGGTAGATGTGGTCGTTAGGCATTTCAATCCAAGTACCAACACTATTGAGGTCCAAACTCTTTCAGTTAACATCATCTCGGCTGCCATCTGGAACATGTTGTGTATTTCAAACCCTGTGCAAAGAGGGATGGAAGTGGAATCATTCACTGCTAAGAAGGGAGATAAAATATGGAGCGACAGGGATAAGGCTCAGGAGTTTTACAATGAAGAAACCGGAAGGATTGAAGCAGAACATGAGAAGCCACCAAAAATTCCTACGCCACATGGTTCTTTCAAGGAAGACATGCGTGATGCCTTTTCAATGATGCCATTTATTTTTGGTCTGGACACCGACCAAGAGGTGCATGCTTTTCAATTAGGCCCAACTTTCCAAATCTGCTACTAGAAATCATAATTCTGGTATGATTTTGGGGAATTCTTCTCAAAGAAGATGATAGAACAAATTAACAAATACCCAGTTGAACGAAAGTTCAGATTTGTCTCCTATCTTGCTTATATGTTTTTATATCAAAACCCTGATTTCTTTGATGAGTGATTAAAATTGTCTATCTTTGATGAGAAGGGTAGGTATATGTCAGTTTCTGTCTGGACCCCTCTCCTCTCTTCTACTTTTGATTACTATGCATTTTCAGATCATTTCTTGACTCTGATTTTGCAAGATTTACTAGGGGAGTAGTATGCTAATCGGCTCACCTTGACTCAAACAGAGTTTATGCAGAATTTCACTCCAAGATGTGGTTGGTTCTTCGGAGCCGATTTTACATTCATCTGACACTAACTCATTTGACTGCAAAATACAATGAAACTTTCTGATGAAAGATGTATAACGAGATGTATCATCGGGTACCTATGTATTTAATGTGAAATTTTCAAAAAAAATTAAAATTTATGCCCAACGTTCGTTAAAATTGCGACGCTCCATGATTTTCTTCGCTATTTCGACATAGACTTAAAGTCAATTTGTGGGCTGACATATGGTTATCCTAAATTTTTGGGCCAACGGGTATATGGTTAGTGTTCACTGGGGTTCCGATGAATGTTTTTTAATAAATAAAAGTGAGTTCAACAATTTATCTATGCTTGTGACAGTGTTTTGCTATACTTGTAAATTTTCTATACTTGTGACAGTTTGTGGAGGTTATAGGCCGATTTTTTTGGGTGCAAAATATTAGAATTATTAGATTTTGTTACCTATCTATGATTAAAAATTATTGGAGTGTGAGTTTGATATTTTTTGAAGATCTAGATATTTAAGCTTGGTAAAGAAAAATCAAGTCAGATAATATTAGTGCAAAACAAAATGAAGAGACACTTGCTAGATTGTGGGCTAGATTGAAAAGAAAGGGTGATGGGAAATGTTATTGTCCTTGCAATAATTGCAAGGGCTTAAAGATGAGAAGACTTTTAATCACAATAGCTGAGAAACATTGTAGGCAGCATGGTCACATTGAAGGGGGGCATGGTTATCATTCATTGGTAAGTTGTTCATTATATGTCTTTATATTGATTGAATTTGTAAATGTTTATATCATTTTAACATTTTTTATATATATGAAAAATCACTTGATCATGATCATGGTTTATTTGTGTCAATCATTATTATAAAGGTGGGGTGCCCTAGGGCACATGATATGGATTATCACAACCTGAAGAATGTGGTTTTGCAAGCAGAGGAACATGGAGCTGTGAATATCGAAGATGAAGTTAATGATCCTATGGAAGAAGATGATCATGCGCCAGAAAACACAATTGAAGATGATGGTACAAATACATTGATCCATGACACATTTAGTGGCGCAGTTGATCATGATGATCAAGATGACTTTGATGATGTTCATGATTTACCTGTACTTGAGAAGGCATATGAGCCCCTTTATGAACACTCTCAAACAACTCTTCTCTCTGTTGTATTGTTGTTGGTGAACTTGAAGGTTATGAATGGTTTATCCAACATAGAAATCTCACGGATGTTAAGGTATGCCATATATGTCATCTTTTTTCATCTATTTTTGTTTTTAGTTCTTCACTAGTAAATAAAGGATGAAATATGTACCATTAATATTCTTTATATTAACAAATTATTTTTTTGTTGTGGATTGATAGGTGAATTTTTGTTACCACCATCAAATATTTTACCTCGCTCATACCGTGATTTATCTGCCATTATGAAAAATATTGGAATGGAAGCAATAGATGCATGTCCCAATGATCATATTATATATCATAAACAACATGAATTTGCAACAGAATTCTTGAATGTCATATCAGTAGATATCGAACATATCAACTAACAAAAAAGGTTCCTCACAAGGTTCTTCATTATATTCCATTATTCCACATATGCAACGATTATTTAGGTGTGAAAGCTTAGCGCAATTTATGGATTACCATGCACGGAATAGAAGTGGAGATGGCATTCTTCAAGTTCCTGCGGATGGTTCTGCATTTAGGGACATGGAGGAAAAATGGCCACACTTTGAAGAAGAACCTTGTAATCTCAGGCTTTCATTGGCGGTAGATGGTGTCAATCCATTTGGAGAGCTGAGATCTATTTACTCGATATGGCCTATTTTTGTTATCAACAATAACATTCCTCCATGGATGTCAATAAGGAGGGAGCACATAATGTTGGCAATGATTGTTCCAGGTATTTGTTTACATCAATTTTATTTAGCATAGTAGCATCTCATTTGTCTTATTTGTTGCATAATGACTTATATTTTTTTCATTTAATAGTCATGTACATTAATTTATATATATTGATAAAATGGTTATAATAATTATGTAATGTTTATGTTCATTCAACTAGGTAAGTACCAAGTTAAAGATATGAATGCATATATCGAGCCTCTTATCGATGAGTTACTAAAGTTATGGAATGGCGTCACTATGTATGACGTCTCTAGACCAATAGGACAAAGACAATTTCAATTTCATGCAATGCTTGTATGGAAAATTCATGATGCCCCAAGGCTAGCACATTTTTGTGGTATGTTATAACATTTGACTACACTTTAACGATATTTAATTTTATGAAGTAGATATCATGCATGTTTTTTAAATAATCTATTCATTATATATAATTATAAAAATTGACATATTTAATCCAATTATATATGATCTTGCAGGTCTTCAAACAAAGGGAAAATTTGCATGTCCAGTTTGTGGTCCAAAGATGAAATCTCATCATTCAACAAGTTTAGGAAAGTAGGTGTTTGATGAGTATAGGCACTTCCTCCACAGAAATCATAAGTATCGAACTAATGAAAAACATATTTTCAATGGGAAAGAAGAGACTACATCAAAACCACGAAGAATGACACCTTGCCTATGGAAGTTGGAATATAATAGAATTAGTCGTCAAGGTTATACATCGGATCAAATTGTTTGTCTATCATATATGATATGTTTGGAATTTATATTTTTATATTGTGGTTTGTTTACTCATGTTGTAATTGACAATGATTGTCGTTGTTAATTTGTTTAACTTATATGCTTCGTGAAGGTCGTCAAAGCATTAATGGTCGACTTCCACAAGGACTGAAAAGTTATCCCAGACAATTTAGTAGGTTGCCCTACTATGAGCAGCTAAAAATTATGCATTTGTTTGATACAATGCATATCAGAAAGAATATAACAGAAATGTTATGGAAAATATTAGATGGAGGGCATGACAAAGAAAAAATTGTCAAAATTTGTAGTGACATTCAAGAAGCCAATCATGCAATGAAAAATGTCATTCAATTAAATAGTGATGGAGACCAAATTAATATAAGCACCCTTCATTGGTTATTAACAGAGCAGCAAAGCAATGCTATAAAAGAAGTCACATGACAAATTCGATTTCCCACAGGATTTGCTGCAAACATAAACAATATCATAACAAAGAAAGTTGAATTTGGGCCAGGGATGAAAATGCATGATTGTAATACCTTCATTAAGGTAATTATTCTGGTATATTTTATATATATTTGTATATTGCATGTACTTTTCAGTGTATTATGTTTACTAGTTTTGGAAAAATAATGAAAAGATCATTTTATAATTGTTGCAGTACATTCTACCTCTATCTCTCCCAGACAACTTTGACAACAATGTCAAGCAAGTTATATATGATCTTGGAAAATACATGAGGTAAGTAGCGATATTTGTTCAATTCGTTGTATAGATCTTATATTTGCAATTTGTTTTACTTGTTATGTAATATATTGTATATTTTTGTTAAATCTCGTTAATATATTTGCGCCTTGAATCACTTGTAGATGGTTGTCATCTAAATAAATCCATAAAGAATATATAAATTATTGGAGGAGAAAAATTCCTCGTCTAATGTGTGAAATGCAAAAGTGTCTACCTTCGACATTTTTCAATGCACAAGAACACTACCTCATAAAGCAAGTTGAGGAGATTGAATTGTGTGGACTTGTACACACAAGGTCAATGTGGATGGTTGAGAGGCACTTAAAAATTTTGAAGGCTTTGGTTAGACAAAGAGCACATCCTGAGGGTTCTATGGTGGAGGGATATATGGTATACCATACCATGGTGTACATTACTAAATATCTTCCTAAGTTCACAGCAAAGATACATGTAGATCACATTTGGGATCCCAACACCATTAACAAATTTGAAGGGGAGTATCTGATGGGGAAAGGTAGATTGAGGAAAGTGAGAGGTAATTATAAGATGGTCGTGGAGATTAATTAGAATACATTTTACATTTCCTTCAAAAATACCTCTCAAAAACATAGGAAAAATACCTCAAGAGGTTGCCAAACTCTTGGTATGTTTTAGGGTAATAGACAAGGCCAAATGGTTTAGACCTTCTTCTCTTCAGGTGCTACTAAACCTAGGTGGGTCTACCTATGTGAATTGAGCATACTTAAATGATATGATTCTATTACAACAGTCTATTCATGATGGTAATCTTACAGTGAATAGATATAGTCCTTGGTCCACCTATCCTTTTCTTTCAATTCTCCGTTGTCTTCAAATAGCATTGGTAATCCCTTCTTCATAGAATCAATCAAACCCTGTTCATCCCCTTGCAATTCTTCATGGAAGTCTCTATGTTTTCTTGCAAACTAGTTAGCAGTATCAATATCCACATTATCTAGAACATCTCTTCCACTTATCTCTTGGAATTTCTCCTGGATTCTTTTATCAATTCTCCTATGTTCTTGTTCTACAGCATAATTTTTTGAATGTGTTCCCAAAATTCTACTCAACCAAGTCATCAAACTGGCTTGCCTCTTCCTTATCATTGCAGCAAGTGCATCATATTTACCCTGTGAGCATGCACTTCATCCTTTCCACTAGTCTCTTCTATGAGAACTCTCACCTTGTGTCAACTACTTGGTGGGTCCTATGGTAATTCCCATCATATCTTTCAGGTGATCATTTTCCCTGAGTAATCTTTCATTATTAGCTTTGTACATTTCTTTCTCCTTAACCAGCATTTGAATCTAAGCCTTATTCAACTTGGCAATATTGATGCCAATATCTGTTGTAGTTATGGGATCAACTTCTCTAGCCTTTAATGTCATTACATGCCCAAAAAATTTCTCAGTATCAATTACAATAGATTTCTTGTGAGGTGAATACAGGGCCCATATCATGAGTGATGCTTCATCTGGATTATACTTGGATCTTGCATATATCTTTGTTACCCCTTCAGGGATGAGCTTATGTGTGGTATTATTATTCTTCAAGAAGCTATCAAAAACCAAAGCAGAGTCTAAATCTAGCCCAGGGAAAATCATAATGCCTGCATCCTCCAAAAGCTTTCTTCCCTTCTCAGGGGTCATGTCTTTCATTTCTTTCTCTACACTCAACTTTAAGCTGCTAAATAATTTCCCTTCATTATTTGGTGTTATATTATCCACTAACTCCCTTATTGATTTCCCCTTTTTCTTGTATAGAAAATCTCTAAACTATGGAGTTTTGACAAATTCATCATCAGCCACAAATGATCTATATGCCATCTACCTTGTATCTGCATCTGAACTCTCTTCAACATCTGGTTCCCTAGGAGGATACTTGTATGCTTGATTTCTTGATCTGGAAACTTTATTAGTTGTGTTGAGAATCCTATCATCACCAGATGTCTCTTCCCCTGAAGACAACATCTCTACATCTGGAAATCCTCTAGCTCTCTTGTGTCCCCTCTCTCTTTTTAGCTTGCTTTGGTTTGCAACAATCCATTTTTTCTCCTCCAGCTCTCTTTCATCTTGATGATGGATCATGTCGTATGATTCGAAATGTTGATGTGAAAAACCAAAACACAATCAAATCCAGAAATTTTATTGCATTACTTGATGGATTGTGGAAACTTGATATCTTTAATCCTCTATTATATTCATCAACCACTCTTTTTTCTACTTCCTACTCCAAATTCCTGATCAGATCATCATACTGATAGGGTACATGATCATACCCGCCCAAGTTCATTTTATTTTTAACAAAATTGATGTACCCCTTTGGATCAAATCATTTCCATGGTGGAACTTTCTTCATATTGTATTGTAGCAATTTATTGAGAACCATATCATACCCATCCCTTGATAATACAGTGAAGTCACCAAAACACAGTGTGCTGGGAAAAAATGCCTATTTTCCAAAAGAACTTAAGTTCATCACATCTAAGTAATCCAACTGCCTAGCAATCTCCAAGTAAGCAATCCTATCAGGCACTATTTTGGGTAGGATAAAGGATGTGTCCTCAAATCCATATACTCTAATCATAGTTGCACCTTCCAAGCAATACCAGCCTCCCCAATTGTGGTTAACAGGCCCATTAAAGTCCTTGGGTTTGAGAAACCTTTTTATCTCATCAAACAATGAATACTCATAGGGATGATTATACAATTTATACAATGGTTTCACAAAACATTCGTCAAAATGTATAAAGCAAGAATTAGCAAATTTGTTGTCCCATATGGCAGTCCAAAGTTGTACTAGTAATAATCCTCCCTCCTTATCCAATTGTGAAACCCTTAGCTTCTCAGGCCACATCTTCAACTCTTGTCCATAGTAAATTATCATATGCATAAGGATTGAATAATGCTTCAAGTGTAAAATAAGAGAGCCTTTCTTTATTTCCATCAATCCTGCATCGAGCTCTTTGAAAATATGTGAGGCATAATCAAAAGGTCAAGAGTTATGGCACTAGACATCAGTTGCAACTACCATTGGCACAATTGACATGTATTCAGGGGCCTCTATCCCCAACACCTGGCATGCTAAAAAATAAGTATATTTTAGGTATGGCTCAAACAGGTCAACATGAAATGGGGGGCCATCACTATCTTCCAGTGGAATTGAGTTACCATCCTTCTTAATTATGTGTAATGGTAACCTCCAACCCTTGTTTTTAGTATCCATCCTCCATAATTCTCGTTCTAGCTCCTCATGTACAATTTTTTCATCACATACTCCTTCTAGGCTAAGCACTTCACAGATTGCAGCTTCTAATATGTGTATAAATGGTTTTCCCAATAGGTCACAAATAGCTTTGAGCTTCGAGTCATAATGAATAGCTAACATTTTTACCAGCTCTACATCCAAGAACACATTTGGGCAAACCAAATTTGCTAGGTTATATTTCCAAGGGTTACACACTAGTTCATATTGATTCCTTCAGTGGTAATGAAAGATAAACAATTCATATCCCCTAATCGAGGTCCATATATCTCCTATATGCTTGCACTTATCCTCCAATTTATCTACTTCAGCCCTAAGTTGAGTAGAGCGCCTAGCATTTGGACCTAAGTCGGGAAATTGATCAATTAAGTCTTGGTTTAGTTTCCTTTCAGCTATCCCTGGCTCCTTTTCGGTTTCAGTCTTTTGCTTCTTCCCTCTAGGGTGACCACTTTCACCATGTTTCCTACTTTTTTCTTTTCCTAAGCTGGAACTTTCCATTTTACTCTTTATGAATCACAGAATTAGAAATTCAACTGCAAAAAACTTACAAATTTGTTTGGAAATATTTGACTGTGCAACCCTCTAGCCCTTTCTTCACTCTCTCGCTGCCAATTCTACAAAATTTTCCTTCAATTACTCCTCTTCAATTTGGGGAATTATCAACACATTGGGGTGGTAGTGCTGCCATTAATTCCTTAGCTTTGAACACGAGTGTAGCTAATTTTTGAATTTCCCAATGTCACATCAAATTTTTTTATTGGCAAGATAATTCAAACTTTTGGACGATCCTTTTTATTCGGGCTTAGCCAACGCTCATTGAACACCCTGTTGGTCGAGGAGACATTACATCTTTTTTTCCAATATCATGTAATCTACCCTTTAGATCCATATAAATATCGCCAAGAGCCACCCCAATGAACCTTTTTATCCATTCATATCTTTATTGGCAAGAGATCATGCATTGCAGATATATTTAGTAGTTTCCCCGACATTATAAGTCTGCCCGATGTTCATTCCTTCGATCTCGAATATGTCGCCAAGACTCTTACCAATGTAACTTCCATCGGCATGACGGGCAGACATTTCAAACTCATTCTGATAGTATTTGTCTCGCTGGGGGAATTTCTTCGTGCTTCGTCGATGAGATAGGATGGGTATCTTGCTGATGGTATTTCATCGATGAGATATATATACTCGAGTTGACCCATGGATTTCATTATGAGAGCATTTGTCTTCCCGGGGAACTTCTTCATAGGTGAGACCACGCACTGTATCTACCCGATACATATCCTCCTATGAAATTTGATCAGTGTGACAGTCTTGACCTCTCGCCGATATGCCCAAATCACCTGCATTGGAATATAGTAGCTTATGGATCGAAGAGACCTGCACCCACTCATGCCGATATGGATTATTTATTCAAATACCTTTGTTTAGAGGAATTTTAAGGTATCAAAAGGTCAAAACTGTTGCAATCATTGGTAATTATGGTGTGCAGGGTAGATTATAACAATTTTTATTCAAAATATGGACTTTATTTGGGATGTTAGGTTTTCTAGTACAATCAATTATAAATTAAGGTCGTATAACATGGTAATTAACTAATTATACGCCTTTTGTGAATTTCAATTTTTTTTATACAGTTGGTCGAGAGTGGGATGCACTACATTTTTACATCACAAACAATCTTGATTGGATGACGGTATGGATTGAACGATGTCAACAATTTGTTCGCACATTAACATGGGAAGGTGTGGCTTCATTGGTTAAAGAAGCTCATCGTAATGGAGATTCCAATGTTACGCCAAGGGAAATTGATTTAGCATATGGTTTAAGAGATAAACAAGTACGTATAAATATATTAATCACCCATATTATTTAATTATTTTCAATTATATTGATGTATATATATGTTGAGTTTTTTTTCTTTGCATACATTTGGCCAAGAATAAATATGTTTATCAACTGACAATGCAATATTTTTTACATGTTTGACATATTGCAGGTGAAACACCACAAGGCTATGTGGTGCAATGGTCGTAAATTTTGAATCAAAAATTTGGATGACACAAAGAAAACTTGTGATTATAGGATAACTGCAGTCTTTCAGGTGACTAATGTTTCATCTAGAAGCGACATACATCCAGAAGTCTCAGAAAATCAATACTATGGGATTTTGGATGATATACTTGAGTGTGACTTTAAGTCCTTCAAACTAGTTTTGTTCTTCGTCCAATGGTATAGACTACAATTGAATGAAAATGATCCCGAGAGAACTATTATTGAACATGATAATGGATTTACCATGGTTAATACAAGGTCGATCGAGCAAGCAGGAAATGAGCCCTATGTTCTTCCAAGCCAATGTGAGCAGGTATTTTACTCAGAGGTTCCAGGTAAACCGGGTTGGTAATTTGTTATTAGACATGAACCAAGAGGAATGCCAGTAAAGTATAATGTGGTGGAAGAAGAAGATATCGAAGAACTAGAAGATGATGTAGATGATGATCATGATCAGCAGTTAGTTGATGATGTGCCTGACAAAGATGTCGAAGAAGAGGAACTAGATCAGGATGATGTAGGAGTTAATGTTCATGAAGATGATATCCATGTGGATGATGACATTATTGAAACTAATATCAATGACGATGATGATGATATGACCAATCCTTACAATATTGAATCTGGATTGGATGATACAGACAAAGAGTTGGATGAAGAAGAAGATCAATGACATTGAAATGTATGAGTTATGCGATTATATTATCTATTTGATATTGATTTCTTGATAGAATTATATTTGACTTATATGGTTACATAATTAATTCATGATGTTTTTAATTTTTATTCCATTACATAATTAATTCTTGATGTACTTTTTAATGTTGTTAATTCATGATGTTACAACTATTGTAGCTCTCCTAGAAATTTCCATATGATCAAATCCTAATTACTCTACGACTATTTATGATTAGATATTATTTGACCATATCTTTGGTTATTTCATTCCCAAAAAATTAGCATTTCCTCATGTTGACCCCACATAGTGACATGTGAATGGGGCCAACATTGAATTTTTTCAATTTGTGCTTGTATGAAGTGAAACTTGACATGGTTAGCCTACACGCATGCGTTGACAATATGGGATGGTTTCAAGACTCAAACATGAGGTCATGCTATATAAAGGCATCTCGTCCTTCCTAATATTACAAGTTGCCTTATTCTTCGTCTCTTTCATATATTGTTCTTAGAATTTCTTTGGTTAATGGTTTCAAAAGATGAGGCTCTTTGAGCCTCACCTTGGATCTATTACACATCAATTTGTGCATTTTTATTAGCAATGAATATTTAGATGATCTTTAAAAAGCTCATTGAATATAAAGATGATAATAAGAAGCTAAAAAAATGATTATGTTTTGTTTATGGAACCTAAACCACAAGGTTTGTCACTCTAATGCTAAAACCAATTCAAATTAACCCCTAACACCTATTGGAAAATTCAAAACATGCTAAGCTAACCAATCGCACTATATTGGAGGATAAACCCACCTATGGAATTAATTTAAGAGGTAAGGGATGCCTCTTAGTGGAATTTTAGCCTTGGATTAATCCATAGTGCTAAAATTAGTTCTAGTGTTCTTTCCTTGGTGTTATATTTATCTCTACAATTTCCCATACTTAACCATTTCATCATCCCTTTTCCCAAGCTATTTGTATCATAATATAAACTTGGTCCAATCTCGCATTAGCCCCTTAGGTAATTATCCATTTCCTCCAAGTTGAATGGAACCTTTTGTACCAATGCATCTATGTTTTCCTACCCTAATGGATCAAGACTTGATATCACCTTAACAATTTTCTTTATGTCATAGCATATCTCTTAAGTGCCTTTGGCATGCTTTAGATGCATCAATATTAACTAGATTAAATATATTAATCTCAAAATCTCTTAACACATTTCATGACAAGAAAATGACTCATTTGGATTAAGGAGTACTTTCCTAAACCATTCCTTCATATTCAGCAATCCCTTCTCACACCCACATCATAATTCATATCCATGTTAGATATAATGAGTGTTTTAAACCAACAATCAATGAATCATAGGATAGAAGAAAAATTGTTATGCACAAGGATAAGAATCAAAGAGATTGAAAGAATCGATTCACTAGATATGATCCCCATTACTATAATAGACCAATGTAAAAAAATAAGTTACAACAAGAATAGGACCAAAAAAAACTAGGAAAAGAAACCTTGTAGGCTACATTAATAAGACATTGATTTCAAGCATTTCTTCTGTGATGTTTAAATGACAAAATATCAGATAGCTCAATCTTTAGTCAAGTAGTATTTCAATCACTGATTCTTAGACATCCATCATGATTAAACATCACATATCATAAGCCTTTTTAACAATCACTAGGAATGTAGCTAATATTCAATCATGTCATAGGAAATAAATCATCAAAAATTATAAAGAAAGAGAAAACCAACTATATAAGCTCAGCAAGCCACCATACAAAAATTATATTTTTTAGAAAATAAAATAAACTATATCTTGACATAGCATATATATTTTTTATATAAACTATATATTTTGAATTTTGGCCCCGCGCGCACAGGAGCACGACATAGCATACTGCACCGAGACCCTAACTACAAAGTTGCACCGAGAACCATTGCATCCAACCCCTGAGTGGAGAGTTGTGAGACTTCACTGGATGAGTGTTGCAAGGCCATTGATTCAAGGAGGAATACTAGGAACCATTTGGCAAGAGGAAAGCCAGAGCGAGAGGTGAGGGCACTCAAAAAGGGAAAATTGACCAAGGGACAATGACTGTAAGTGATTTTTCCCCCACATTTAGAAATCTTGTTGATAGTACAGTGATTTAGACTCTGTTTGTTCCCATCGAGGTGTTGCATTCCATATTTTTGTCAATTCGAGCCAATGTCACAAATCATGTTGCAAAACTCTAAATTCACTAGCCAAAACATGGATCCAAGTTCTCTAGGATGTTGTACCATAAAACCCTCATTCTCCTTACAAACTCTAGGGTTTATTCAATCTCACAATACCCGAGCTTTCCAAACTCAATCAAAGCATTCAACATTCTTCAAATACTCTACACATGGTCACAAAACCATCCCATTGATAGATTCATCAATGTTATGACAAAACCCCACATTAATACCATCAAAACAACATGGAAAACATAGAATTATACCCTAGGGTAACATTTCACAACTTACAATTTGCTTCACTTCCACTCTAAAACATAGAAATACCTAATCTACCATCATATCATTCCATTTCATTGAGACACAGACTGGGATAGTAGATGGAATGGCTAATTACATCATCTAACCTTCAAATAGTGCCTTCACTGGTCTATCACAGGCAGTTCCAGAAAAGTAAAGAAATCTCCCACAAAATTTGAAGTTAGGCTCTCAAAATGGATTTAAAAGAAAACTAATTCATGCCACAAAATAATCCTAAGAAATTCAAATGATTGTAACCCTATACAGGTTCGTACAAAAGCAACAAAGTACAAAAATAACAGATTTGCATTAGGAAAACATTGTTTATTGATTTGGAATCCTTCAATATTTTTTCAACAACATTGTTTGAACCTTCAAGAGGCTATATAAACTTGTTCCCTCTAAACTTAACCAACAAAACTTCCTAACTTCTTTTTAAAATCCTAAACTCTTCATATTCCCTAAAACAACATTTTAACAACTTTTTGTTTAATCAACATTTTTTTCATTTTTGGTGGAACTTTTTGACCCCAAATACAAATGACTTAAAAACCACCCTAGTTACATTGAAAATGGTCTTTTTAGACCCTTTTTAGCATAAGTAAACTAAACACACCCCTAGACTCACCTATGACTCTTCCTATCAACCTTCAAGAGATAATTTTTTGCCAATAAGGTGTAGGTGCTCCTGCACCATACACCCCCATAGGAAAAAACTCATGCCACATGAGTTGCATTTGATCCCAATTTCTCCAAGATTCATATATATTCCTATTCCCTACAAATCCTCTCCACTGGTTCATACACTCTAAACTTGTAATATGCCCAGCACCTTTAACATTCTTGACATTGTTTGCACATGTATTTGTCTTTATCTTTGCCATCAAACTTGATGTATGCCCTTTTCCTATTCTTTGATCAAAACTTGAATGTTTTCCTTTACCTACACCTACAAACAAACAATTGTTAGCAATACCATTACCATGAACTGTCTTTATTTCTTAATATTTCCTTTTTTATTAAGTTGACAACTTTTTACATTGTTTTCATTTTTGCACTTTTGGACTTAATAAACACCAAATGACCTCAACATGACCTCAAATATATGAAACGTGACTCTAATAACATGATTTACAAAGTAGGAACAATAACATTGAATCAAATTTCAAAACATTGCTTCATAGAGGCCCAATTATGCCAAGGTGCTCCTGCACCAGTACAAGAGATGAAAAAAAGCCAAGGAGCCATTAAAAACTTCCGAATATTTTACTGACTCAACCAAACCTCCAAAAGAATAGTACATATGCCAGCACTAGGGAAAGCCTGAAAGAGAACACTAATGAAAGTGGACTTTTTTTTCAAGTTCTAGAAGACTATAAATGGTTCGAAGATGTTGTGGGTATCTGGAAAATGGTGAAGGAATGTTGGATAGAGAGGGACCCAATTAGCCTCTTTAACTGGATTGTTAAGAAAGAAAGAAACTATGATACATTTTGGGGTTCTTCTGAGTAGGGCCCATCTTTTATTATTTTATTTGGGGGACCCAAAAAACCATAGGGGTAGAAACCTATGGAGCTTAATCATTAAAGGCAAGGGGTCTGTCCATTTAGAAATTGACTGAAAGGATGGTTGCATGATGGGCTATTTCAATCAAAGGTGGTCCAAAAAATTTCATAGACTAACTAACTAGACACTAGTACTACCTCAGAGGGACTATTGTCTTTGAGGAAGGTGGTCCAAAAAATTTCATAGATAGGTACAAAAAGTAATAGCAACCTTCCACCAACTAACCCAATCAACCTCCAAGAAACAAGACAATGACTCCTCTAGATGTTCCCAAAACCCAAGGCTTCAAAACACAAGGTTGGTGACCCTAAAAACCATTCCCATGCTTACCAAGTGATCTCTGATCATCAGAACCTTACAAGGTTTATTGATACATTCACAACTATTGTTACCTCCACATGCATTTGAATAGTAGTGACAACTTTGGTTTTTAATCCTCCAACCCCATACCTTGGGATCACATCACCATGAAAGAACTTCATCCAACATCCTTATGAGTGCAGGTACCACCAAATAGGTATTTTTCAGATCTGTCTTCCTCGAGCAAGGGAAATTCAGGAAGAGAAGAGGAAAGCAAGACATGTAGTAGGTCTAAAAGAGGGAGATCAACTAGAGGTCAAAAGATTAGAAGAGAATTTTGTAAACGCATGGAATTTTTTCTTGTTGAAGGGGGGTCATGTTCTTATGATGATGAGAGCATAAGCAACATCAAGGTGCCCTTGAGGTAAAAAAAATCTACAGAAACAATGGGTACCCAAGGAACTTCCTCCAATAAACACTGATTTTTGTGTCAACCAGAGGATATATCGCATAGCACCATCGTCATTACATGGTTTGGGCCTATTTTACATGCACAGTATAAAGGTCTATTACGAAAAATTTACTGAATTGATGGAGTATGTCAGACCCTGTTACAGTTACAAAGATTGGATGTAGTTGGTTCGATATACATGAAGTATGCGTAGGTATGCACTATCAGCAAATTATATACAACTAAAAGATAAGGATCAAAATAAAGGAGTGCCTATGTACATTGATGGAAGGCCAAAAGCATCAGGGAATATTGTAGGGTTTATAAATAGTACATGACCTAGGTCAACAAATAAGCAACCCAATTGCATATTTGAGGTGCACGAGGGAAACCGTGTATTCATATGTGTGATAAAATCAATAACTGCAGGGGAAGAGTTGCCAATCGATTACAATTTAAATCGCATAGATACAAACACGGTTACTATGGGGGTGGTACATGCTATATACCATTTTACCCAACCACCAATTAATGACTCCAATATACCATTTTATTATTATGTTTTTTTTCGTAAGTCTATTGGTTTCATTTCAGTAATGTTTTTTTATATTTAATTTTTGTCACAGTGGGACATTGATCGTAGCTAGGGGAAGGCTCCAGCCTAGAGCATAGATCATGATGCATCTTCAGGCACTTCTACCCGATAGGTTTACCTCATTGTAATTGTACAAATTAAATACGACCAAAATGTTCTATTATTATGTTTTTCCATAAGTTTATTGGGTTAATTTCGATAATGTTTTTAATATTCTTGTCACAGTCGGATGATCAAGGAAAGGCACTAGCAGTAGAGGAGAGCATCCATAGGGAGGTGCATTCGCTATTATGTGATGATGACATCACATATTCTGCAAACCCTCTGGATATGATAAGGAAGACCCCAAAAAAATGCAATGAAGAAATCCTTCAGTTGTTATTCATAGTGCCTCAAACAAATGAGATAAGAGAAAGGATTAAAATATTGACTAAGAGAGCACAGAAATTTCAAGTAAGCTATAATGAAATCTTTAATTATAACATAAGTTCATTCATGGTTTTATATTTTGTACTCTTTAATGTCATGAACTAAAATATGTGTTATTTTTACAAGATTTTTTGTGTCCTCATGATGTTGCTGGCCATGATCAGGGTACTGCAGGTGTTGCCCAGGGAATAGGGGTTAGTACAAGTGTTGATCCTGATCTTCCTATGCATACATCACATCATCTGCCCCCATCATTCGTGCCTATATTGTCGACTGAAATGTCAAAAACACATAGCATGTAGGCATCGAGTAGTGCACCCACTGGCAGCGAACACATGCCAGAACATGCATCAGGACATGTACCTGGGGATGCAGAGGCCACTAGTATTGGTGATGTTTTAGCAGCATTTCCTAGATCTTCCCGTATTACTAGTATAGGAACATTTCTAGTCACATTTTTGGTGACCGAGTATTTCGTTCCCATAAAGATAGAGAACGTCCCAGGTACTTTAAAATGTTTTAATTATTATTATATATAATCCAATTGAAATTTACTTATTGATCACTCTTTTTAGACTAATGATCCCATGATCTTTTTGTAGGAAATGAAGTTTTTTATAAACATCTAAATGATATTACATTGGAGATCTTTGGGCCCACCATACTTACATGGTGGAATTCCTAAAATCAAGATTTAAAAGATGAGCTCATTAACCATTTAGTTATGTTGTTCGGTAATAACACATTCAAGTGAACCAAGGTCCTTAAGAAAGCCGGTACCTATCTAAAGTATGTGAGGGACCAATATAGGTCACATTTAGAGAAGAACAAAGAGTACGAGCATCCCACCATGATTCTGAAGAGGGAGTGGAAGGACCTAGTGTCGGATGGAAAGGAGAAGGCTGAAAAGAAAAAAGGAAAGACACCATCGAGCCAAGGAAGGTATGTGATACTATCAACAATGTAATTATATACTGATTACTCTTTCTTTTTACATAATCTAACGTATTTCAAACTTTTCATAGGTTGCTCGACACATCGAAGGCAACAAAGGCAAGACTAGAAAAACACAAGCAGCACAAACTTGGCTCTGGTGGTTATATGAAATTAGTCGCACGAATTGTAAGTATCAATAAATGAAATATTGCATCCAAATAATAAATTGCAAACAATTTTGGTTTTATCACACCATAGAAGCAAAATTCATGATCTTATGCAAAAATACAGGGCTCTGAATTCAATAGAGTGCCCACAAAAGAGAACCTGAAGATTGCCTTCCAGCAAGACTATGGAGCCATGGTTGAACACCTAAGAATATTGATTGGGAAAACACAAGCTTCCACTACATCCGACATGCAGGTAAATAAACTCAATGAATTTTATTTAAAATTGAATACTTGTGCAATCTATTCAATATTAATTTCCACCATAAATTAATTATGTGCCTATTTGTTTTAAATAGGAAAGCAATGATAATTCTACACATGACATTGGAATGGAGCCTAGTGAGGGTGGAGCACAACCTGCAGATGAAGGTCATGGTGTGCATCCCGGTACTGGATGTATTCATGTGCTATACAAAATGCAGTATGGATTAATACAATTAAACATCTTTAATTGCAATTGGTGTATTAATTAATGTAACCTTTTGTGTTTCAACTTTAGAGCATGTAGATCATGATCAACATGTTGAGCATGATTAGGCTAGACAAGATCAGGAACATGATGTGGCCCCATCAGGTAAAGAGGACCACTCTAATGTTCTTTTAAACATATTTAATTGCAATTGGTGTATTAATTAATGTAACCTTTCGTGTTTCAACTCCAGAGGATTTAGAGGGTGTTCAGCATGTTGAGCATGAGGCTATAAGACAAGATCAGGATCATGATGTGGCTCCATCAAGTAAAGAGCACCACTCTAATATTCTTTTAATTAATGAAATACTTGTAACAATAATAATAAAACATATCAATTTAACATTTCTTTGTTATTGCAACAGACCCCCCTTGCAGCGGCTCCACGTCATGAGAAGAGGCATACATTAAGATCATGAGCAAAGGGCAGAACAACCGAAGGGGGGAAAATGATTTAGAAAATGATACTCCACTTCTTCTTCTTTTAGCTGCAAAAAAGAAACAAAAAAAAAAAAAAGTGATTGTAATCATATTATGACAACCATTTTTTGATAATATGTTAATGAATGTTAAAAACTGATATTTTTGACAACCATATTTTTGATAATATGTAAAAACTGAAAGAATGAATGTTATATGTTAATGAATGAATGTTATATGTTATTAATGGATGAATGTTATATGTTATTAATGAATGAATGAATTATTAATGTTATATGATCGGCTATGGAGAATTGAGAGTGATGTGAGGGGGGGGAGAGGCCAAATGAGCTTCCACCATCACGTGGTTGGCCTTGTTAAGTAGAGAATATTAAACTATTCTTGAAACAAAGAGAAGCTCAATAAGATAATGCACTTTTCAATATTTCATTATGCTACAATTTTAAGCCTATGTGATTTTCATTAGTTCTCTTTGCTTCAATATGTTACCCTTTGTACTTATTTTACTTTTTAACACATCCCATATGTTACCGATGGTGCTAGGTTGTGTAGTCGCTACATTATGTTACAGAATAAGAGTAAGTCAATATAATTATGTTAATGATTGAAATTTGTAGTATTTCAGTGATTGAGGGATCAAATCCATTCTCATGAGATTTGCATTCTACCAATTATGATAGGATTATAGTGAAATGGCATTAGCATACAGGCCTTCCCATGTTGATGCTACATATGACTTCAAATACGGTGTTCGTTCAGTTCAGGTATCATAAAACAAGTCCATTTTTCAAGTAATTTGTACTCATCATGTGAAATGGATTTTAATTTCAAATTTAAACTTAATGATCTATTCAGCTATACTATTGGCATGTTACGACAGCATACTCATCATATTATATGGCTTTTGATTTGAAATATGTAGGGAGGCGGCAGATCTTCAGCAAGAGAAACAATAGGAAGAGTAGCTGCTGGAGTTGTAGCAAAAAAAATTCTTCAGCTAAAAGTTGGGACTGAGGTATGACCATACTACTTTTGAGCATCACAATTTGCACCAATCCCCACTGCTAAGCACCAACTTAGCAAGAAACACCAATCTCTTCTCTTAGGAAGCACCAACCTCCAAATGAACTTCTTCAATGAATGATGATCAATTGATTTTCCTTCATAAAGATCTTCTTGTAGATGATACACTTTTCACAAATTTGATGCAATCATCTACATATATTTTCCTTCTCAAATCTACATATATTCCTTTTCAAAATTACATATACTCCACTTTCAAATCTGCATAAACTCCCCTTTCAAATCCGATTATAACATATTCCTATATTTGTTGCTATACTCAGAAATCTGCTCTTTATTGGACTTCCTATAGTTTCCATGTGTGGGTTTTCAACACTATGCCCATATGCTTTGGGATTTGCATTATTGTAGGTCATGTGAGACGTATCCAACAATTTATATGGCAGTTTTTTCCCAAGTCTTCATTGTTGGGTCTTCTACCATTGTTCTTATAAGCTATTTACTCACTATATGTATGCAAGACCCATTGTTCACACATTTCAAATTGAAGAGATATAATTACCAGTGATTGCATTAGTTTTGACCATTTGGTACCTTAAAATCCCTTTAAGAAAAATCATTTGATAAATAATCCATATCAACATGAATGGGTGCAGGTCTCTGTGATCCATAAGCTACTATATTCCAATGCATGTGGTTTGGGCATATCCGCGAGAGGTCAAGACTGTCACACTGATCAAATTTCATAGGAGGATACATATCAGGAAGATACAGCCCATGGTCTCACCGATGAAGAAGTTCCACAGCAAGACAAATACTCTCAGAATGAGATCCATAATTCAGTCTGATCATACATGTCTCGCCGATGAAATACCATCGACGAGATACCCATCTTGTCTCACCAACAAACCACAAAGAAATTTCCCTGGCAAGACAAATACTCTCGGAATGAGTTTGAAATTTCTTCTCGTCATGCCGATGGAAGTTCAATCAGAAAGAGTCTTGGTAACACACTCAAGATTGAAGGAATGAACATTGGGGAGACTTATAGCGTCGGGGACATTGGAAGATGTTTGAACGAATAATTTAAAAAAAGAAACTGCAGGGTTTCATCGCAATTTCAATGAACATAGCCTGACCAACCACAAAAATTTGTGATGATGTTCTACACGTGACGTAGTTTTCATTGTAATGGAAATGATGGTTTGCTCCACCTCGTCAGATAATGGACAAATGTTTGGTGTTTTTTCGACGATTTCAATTGGGTGTTCTACAACGTTTTGTGATTTTTTGTGTCGATAGATAGATGAAGTTATGTTGATGCTGCAACGGACACCACCAACTTTTTCTGTGGCGCTAACCGACAATGTTGGGGAATGGTTTCAATGTATAAAAATTGGTCATTAAAGCGATGAAATTCCAGTGACAAAATTTAAATCAGTGTTGTGTCGGTAAGTCGACAATATTTTGTCGATATGTCACCAAACATTCATCAGAATTTGTAGTCAAATATAGTAGTGCAAATGTGGGGCTTCACTAAAGAACCCTTCCGCCTTCTGGCATGTGTGACTAATTGAGTGTTGGCTCTAGAATTATTCAGGAAGGTGTGCATCATCGATATTACCTTCTGCAGTAGCAAAAATTTCAAGAGGAAGGGATTCTTCACCTATCCATTAACTTTCAAAATAGTGGCCCTGAAAAAGAAGCAGACACACTCGCTATTGCAAGATAAACTAGCTCATTTAGGGTTGGTAATGATCTGTGACAAGTGGGATTACAACCCTTTCAATGATTTATCGTATGATCACCTCAATGTAACTCACAACCCTTAGCCTTACTAGGAGCGAAGGCGCAACCCGCTAGAAGATAAAGATGAATTGTTGGTTGACCTGGTTCATATCCCCGCGGAAGACAACAGGCTGCCATGGCATTAGTTCTATTTCCTAGTAGCGGATTATGATGAGAACTATAAAATAGGGAAGGCTCTATACAATAAGCTGAGGAACGAGGAAGAATGGACTAATGAAAAGATCAGAGCCTTCTCAATATATTGCTAGGAAATGAAGCAGCCTGATATACCTTATGAAGGCGTAAAGGAAGGCAAAGAGTTTGAATGATTGTGGGATGAGGAAAACCCTGCTTCCAACTCGAGTAATAGCTGAGGCGATGACTTCGATGGAGGAAAAGACCAAGTGGAGGAGGCTGAGACATCAGCGTCCTCCACCCAGCAAAGGAGGAATTCTACAGGGCAATCTGCCTATGTCGCTTCAAATGTGCAACTGAGTATGTCATGAGCTTCATAGACACTCACCTGGGCATCTAAGGTGACAGACTGTGGAGATCAAAGACTTCCCACTTGCTAAGCGGCAATGCACTAAAGCTTTTCGGGAGAAGAATCACAAGGATTTGTCGCAATCCAAGTGCTCATAGCAAGTCAGGAACTCGTAGTAAGTAAGCAGCCAACGACAAGCGAAGCACCACCAACATCCAGTCAACAAGTGATTTTTGCTCCACTTTTCCTACTTCTCAATCTTTGGTGTCCTCTTGTGTTCCTGTAGCGCCCATTACTACAAGCGTCGGCCCTGCTTTATCTACCCCTACCACAATGTTTGCGGGAGGTTTCTCCCAATTCGCCCAAACTAGGCCATCTATCTTAACACCTCTGTGAAACTTAACGTCGGTCATCGCTGCTCAATCTCTCCTCACCTCTCTTGCCGAAAGCTCGGCCGCCATTGGCACCCCTATTGCCTTTGCTACCTCAAGTCCAACCCAATATGCCCAACAAATGGACTCGATTATGAGCACCCCATTGCCTCAACTAATGAGCCCTTCTGCTAGTTCGTAAACTGAACTATGGCAGGTTCCCTTCTCCCAGAAAACTGTCAATCTCCTGCCAAAGAAAGCATAAGGGCCTGCTACACGGTTATTTCCTTTTTCCTTGCCTCCCAGTACACCTATCGCTGGCGGGCTGGTTTAGTCACCAGCCAAATTCATATCCCAGGGAGAAACCACGAAGCAAATGCAAGCCCTCAAAATCCAAAAGCGAAAGGCAAAGGATGATAAAGATGATGCGGAGCCTAAAGTGTATACAGTTTACAATGAAGAACAACAAATGTTGAACTTCGCCACCATGTACCCAAATGTTACCAAACCACAAGGTGACATGTTGTCGGGTGATTACAACATGTATGCCATGGTGCTTGATCTGGCTGTAGCCCAGCCGCAGGATAAGGTGGAACTCATGGAGGAAACGTAGCGGATGGTGATGACCGACTTTCTGAAATCCGGTCGTTAATTAAAGAAAAAAGAGGAGCAACTAAAGCTTGTGAAGGAAGGATTCAATTTTTTGGAAATGAAGGAGAAATCACTAGAAGCTGAAGTTGTGCGCTTGTCTGAGAAAGTGTGATTGGAAGAGTCAGAGCAGAGCAAGCTCCAGGAGAAACTCAATAAGTCCCATTTTGTTGACCCCGCATTACTCAACAAGCTACGAGCAAGGAACCAAAAATATCATAACCAATTAACCTCGATGGAGCATAATTTGCAACAAAAGGTGAAAGAGTTAGCAGCTCAAAGTGCTCTATATGAGCAAGAATTAGAAAAGAATCATAAGGACTTTGAGGGTCAAAAGGCCTAGTTAGAGAGAGAGCTTCAGGACATAAAGTCCTCTCTTGACAGAATTGGCAAACCACTCCCAAGCCAAGGAGCAACTAGCATCCACGAAAAGGAGGAGTGCAGAATTAATAGAGGTCATTAACTCAAAGGATGTGGAGATCGCCTCTCTAAAGAGCTCTCTCCAATACCCCTCCGCACAGCTGGACCTTATTCCATTGGCTCGGTAGATATATATTTCTTATTGTGCAAAGGTTAAAACCTTTTGCCCGGCACTGCAGCCAACACTTTGGTTCATCTCAAAGGTAGCAAAACTAACCCAGGAGGTTCACAGTATAATTGAGCAATTCCTGCGGTTCATCTTAGAAAATGTTTCGATAGCAAAGAGTTTGCTCACCAAGCTATATTCGGTCTCTGATGAAGACTTGGCCAAGGCAGGGATTAAAAATCGAGAGGTTGTTGCCTAGACGGAAAATAAGTTCATCCATTGCCACTCGGCCTTCCAGCAAACTAAAGCAGATGTAGCTACTTTGAACCAAATAATGGATGACATGTGAGAAAATTTCTCCCAACTGAGCAAGCTAGGTCTACCATCTTTGTTTCTTGAGGATGGGTCAATTGCCACGGCCGAGCAGATTGTAGAAAGAATTGAAGAAAAGGAGCAAGACCCAAATTCCTTCCATAGTTTCAGCCATCCTCCCACCGCAATAGACATTGAGGGTGTTTTTCATCCTCTTGCGCAGCTACTTTTCAATTATGAGGCAGGGGTCGGTTTACCTGAGACACTGCCTTATAAGGAAGAGCTTGACCTAGGTGGAGCACAGGAGAATTTGTGCAATATAGCGAGGCCATCTGAGGACGATTGGCCGCCTCTACAGATATCCCTTTCCAAGCTCTAACTCTATCACTGATGGATGGCGCTCTGGTCTCCGAACCAGAGAAAATTTTGGGTTCCACATTCCTCAAAGTGAAACACCCCTGATAGTCACCAAAATCTATGAATTCAAAATTCACCATGGTCCCTTTGAGTTTGATTTTTGGCTAAGTATCGGCCCATGCCTTCAACAATTTCATTGGCCCCTTTTTGGTTATCGTTGTGGCTTCTGCCACATGTCCATTCATCGCTTTCTAAAGGAACTTCCTCCTTACTCTTCTATCGACCCCTGCTCGCATGCCACGTAGTTCCCATTCGGATAAGGATTTAGTGGGCCCCACAAGCAATGTCTACAGTAAACATTTTTGCTACGTGTCCCCTCTGAGCAAGCTTTCAGCAAAGGAAGGAAATATTGACCGTGGGCAGCAAAATGTTGCCACGCATCTCTTCGGTGCACACTTCTTCAATGCAGAGGATGAAGTGGACTATAAGCTATGGGATGCTGCCACATTTTCTAACCGGCTATCCTAAAGGGGTGACACTTGTTTGCACAAGACTTAGCTGGACCACTGCCATCATTCACATGAGATGCACCTAAATGGAGGGAGACCAAATGTTGTGTCTCGAGTCTTTTCTGTTACAACGGCTGAGGGTGATCATTTCCTCGACATCATTGCTTAGATTCTGAATCTTTTTGGTTTTTTCTTGCCAGGTGGTGGAAGGCTCGCTATAAATACTACTCTTTGCTTTGGGAGAGGGGTTCCCAGTTCTACGGTTGATTCCAAGGGTTCCAATATTTTAGGTTACAAGTTTGGAGATCGTATGCTATTTTGCTAGTTGTTAGAATCATAGGATTTTTGGAGAGACCAGGCCTTTGTATTGTTTAGATTATTGCAAGAACTCATAGACTATGCCACTGTTCGGCCTCTCTATTTCTTATGCTATTGATAAACTCTATGTTGTGCCATTATTGTTTGAATGGTTTATTTGTCATACTTCTATAATTTGAATGCAAATTTGTTGGTTTAGATCATGTATTCCGACTCTTCTTTTCAGTAAATGGGTGTGATTATTATTTTATGTCACTGAATGAGTTGTTCATGCTGCAATCATTAATTGATGTTATTCTAGGATATGGTAAATTGCTAAGCAGGCCCTTAGACTATATCCAAAAGATAGGTTTATCATGTCTTTCATATAAATTATGGCGTATCGTCTTAGTTGGATTCTTTATTTTATATCTGCTTTTGTTTCCCATTCCAAAACCCCATTCACAGAAGAAGTCGACTTCTTTAAAAATCCATAGGTCACTTAGTTTAGTGCAATAAGTCCCCCATAAACTGAGTTTCCCACAAAGGGTTGTTACCTTGCTAATTTTTGGCATCAACAGATACAACTACACCAGTCATGGGGAAAGGGAGGATATTAATCACAACAAAAAAAGGTGAGAAAATATATAATGGTGATGTATTTGTGTACCAGGCTTAAAGCATAACTTATTAAGTGTAGGACAACTTGTGCAAAAAGGCCACACTGTAAAATTTGAAAATGGTACATGCATTATTGTTGATGGTAAAAACAAGTTGATAACCAAAATACCCATGACTTCTAGTATTTTTTTTCTCTTATTATCAGAAAAAATATGCATTTAAGTTTCAATGCTCTTGTAAAAGACACACAATGGTTATGGCATCTTAGATTTGGTCATTTGAATTTTGGTGGACTAAATATTTTGCATAAAAAGAACATGGTAACAGGTTTACCATTTATCCAAAAACCAAATGAAAAATGTGAAGGATGCATTATTGGAAAGCACCATAGAGAACCCTTTGTAGTAAGGGATTCTTGGAGAGCTTTAGAGCCATTGCAGCTAGTACACTCATATCTATGTGGACCAATTGAAGTTGCTTCATTATTTGGTATGAGATATTTTTTTACATTTATTGATGACTACGACAATAAAAAATAAGGAGCTTGTTTGACATATATCAAGAAACAACAGAGGTAAATGAAGATATTTGTCGTTTTATATTTTTAGTTGATTGTGATCCTATTGCATTTGAAGAAGAAATAAAAGATAAATGGATTAAAGTTATGAATGAAGAGATTGTGGCATAGAAAAGAATCAAACTTGGGAACTTGTAGACCTCCCCGAGCATAGCCAATTGGAGTAAAGTGGGTGTATAAAACAAAGTACAATGAGCAAGGTAAAGTGAATGAATACAAGGCTAGGTTGGTAGTGAAAGGCTACAAGCAAAGATCAGGTATTAATTATAATGAAGTTTTTGCACTTGTTACTAGAATGGATACTTTTCGTATGATTTTACCTTTTTTAGCATAAAAGGGTTGGAGACTCTTTCATATGGATGTCAAATCAGCATTCTTGAATGGTGTATTGGAGGAATAAATCTACATAGAGCAACCACCTAGTTTTGGGATTAAAGGTCATAAAGGTAAAGTGCTCAAACTAAAGAAAGCTTTGTATGGTTTAAAGCAAGCACCTAGAGTTTGGTATGAAAGGATTGAATCATTTTTTTATTAAATGGTTTTGAAAAATGTCCTTATGAGCACACCTTAATCATAAAACAAAATCAACAAGGAGATGTTATGATAGTCTGCATTTATGTTGATGATTTGCTTTCTACTGGGAACAATGAACACGTGGTTAGAGAATTTTTAGTGGCAATGAAGAGTGAATTTGAGATGACTGATCTTGGTTTGCTACACTATTAATATCTTGGTCTTGAAGTAACTCAAAATAGTGATGGGATTCTTATTTCACAAGAAAAGTATGAAACTGATATATTGAAAAATTTTGGCATGGAAAATAGAAAAATAGAAATTATGCCTATTGCCATGGGTGTGAAGTTGAGCAAAAAAGATGAAAGCAAAAAGGAAGGGGTGTGTGCAAGAAGTTGAGTCTACTTTTTGGTCAAAAAGTGGAAGTGTTTTCCCTGATTTTTTTTTTAAAATAGAATTGACCTAAAAATTTGAAGCACTTTAAGATTGAATATTACAAAAATTCAATAATATGAAATGTAGTACTTGGAGTCTAGTTTCCAAATATGTAATTTATTTTAATACCCAAATGACACAAATTTATTTTCAATAGGCATGTCTAAAAATCACTATTTAAAATTCACCTTTTTTACCATACCATGCATGTGTACGTCATCCATATTTTGACCTAAATAATTGTATTTTTCTAAATCCTTTTGGGAAATGATCTCTAACACATTAAAGAATGTTCACGATATTTTTTTGTAATTTTTTTTTTAATATTATTTTTTTGGTTAATTTTTTATTGGCCATAATTGTTGTTTTGAAAATACCACGTGTACGTCAAACATAAATGGTCTAAACTTATCATTTTTTTTATTTTTATTTTTTTCAAATTGAAAAGAATTGTCTGGATACTTTTCATGTACAATTTATTTTTCAAAAAATTATTTTAATAAAAATTATTAAAATAATTAAAAAAATATGATATTTCAAGTTTATGGACCAATTTCATCAAAAATTATTTGAAAAATAGAAAAAATAGTCCAATTGGAAAAAAAATACATATTTAGAAACTGCACAATCTCATCTAAAATGGGTTTTAATTTCATAAAATAATTTTGAAAAAGAACCCATCAACCATATTGACAGACTCAGTTTTTTCTCTCAATATTGTCATTGACCTTGTACTTGTATGTCCAAGTCTAAGGGTTGGGTTAACATGCCTTTTCTAAGCCTAAATCCAAATGAGAAACATGGATTGTTATTTTCAAACCTTTTGGAATGAGTACCCACTTTATAATGGGTCCCTATTCTAAAAAATGATTGGGTACCTATTTTAAAGTTAAAAAATGACGCTTCCACTAGAAGTGGACTCAACTTCTTACACTTACCCATAGATTCTACTTTGTATAAAAGTTTGGCTGGAAGCTTAATGTACTTAATTGCAACAAGACTAGATATCATGTATGCAGTAAGCTTGATAAGCAAGTTCATGGAGAATCCACATGATACTCATCTACAAATAGGTAAAAGAATACTCAGGTATGTGAAAGGGGCTACAAATCATGGAAATTTTTATGAAAAAAAGGATGTTTTGAAGTTAATTGGTTATACAAATAGTGATTGGGAAGGAAACCAAGATAATAGGAAAAGTACTTTAGGGTATGCTTTTACTCTTGGTTCAAGTGTAATTTCATGGTCTTAAAAGAAACAACACATTTTTGCATTTTCCTCAGCAGGTTGTCAAGCAATTTGGTTATGAAGGATGCTTGAAGCATTGATGTAGCCCCAAATGGAAGAAACAATTATATTATGTGATAATCAATCTGCCATTACACTTTCTAAAAATCTAGTCTTCCATGGAAGAAGCAAGCACATAGACATTAAATTTCACTTCATCAGAGAACTAATTAAAATTAAGAAATTTTCTTATTATAGGTCCAAAGATCAGGTTGCTGACATTTTTACAAACCCTCTGAAGGAAGAAGCTTTCAGTAGACTAGAGAGTCTTTTAGGGATGAGAAACTATCCCACAAATCAGATTTTAGGGAGGATGTTAAAATTAAATTAAAAATTTGTTTTGAAATTGTTAGTTGGTTGGGACGGTTTCCAATATAATTGTTTTATAACTATTAGTTGGTTGGGACAATTTTCAAACATTCTATTTATATTTAACAATTTTGACAATAAAGTTTGAACTATTCGCTACCTCTCTGTGGTGATTACAATATTTTTGGTTTACTTTTTGTTAACTATGTACTATATTTTGGCATTTGTTTGTGCATTTGTTTGTTTCTTCTTTTTCTAACACAATTTTGAATGTCTTTGTGAATGAGGAAGAGATCTCTTTATAATTTGGTTACATGAATATTGTTGCTCTTGAGGGTTTTGAGGCATGAAATTTGGACCATTCTAGTAAATGCATTGGTTTATCAGCTCATTGAGTTCATGGGAAAAGTGTTCCATAATTTTTTTTTATCTTGGCCACCTATTTTGATCTATAAAATTAGTACAATGGATGGGTGGTGAGGTATGAACTTGCATTTGTTCATGTGGGGAAATTTAGGAAAGGGAACTATCTTGAGAAATCAATGGTTTTACCAACAAAGGAGGCAATTTATCGGCTTCTATGAGATTCATTTCAGCTATAATAGCTAAAAACATAAGACTGTGATAGGGTTTTGCCTCCTAGAAATCAAGCATCATGATGGAAATTTCTAGATCTAAATCTTGTATGAAGTATATGAATGCAAAATTGGGAGGTGGTCTAACATCGATCAAAAACATTTTCCATAACTTATCAAAATGTGCATTAAAATCATGCATGCACTCTATAGGGAATCTCTTGATTGTGATGATGTTATAGATAAGTGAGCTAGTATCTACACTCTCTTGAAGTGACTGAAAATTTTATCACCAAGTTGATCACAACTTGATATCGAACTGAATTGAAAATTTCGAAACCATTCACGTGCTTTATCTTTGAGAGAAAATACAAGTAGATGGAGAGCAACACTCTCTTCTATGATATTATTAATATTCCATAAATTTACAATATCTTGGATATGATCCACAATAGAAGTAGGTCCATCTCCATGAAAATGAGGTAATACCTGAACAATACTAATTAAGGAACTTGGAAACCTTGTTGTTGCAATGGACCCCTTGAGCACCAAGACACAAGGGTAAATTTATTAGCTAAATATTAAGATTTACGTGAATATTATGGGTTGCCAATGTGATCCACAAACATGAATATTTTGGATCTTTACTTCAAAGGAGTCACCAAAGAAGTCACTAGGTGGAAGATTCATGCTTTTATGAGTAGATATTTTTGTGATTTTGCATCAAAATTATGAAATCTAGAACAAAATCAAATGAGATGCAAACTAGAGCCTTTTATTTGGTCCCACTAGGCATGCAAAAAATTTTGATGTTCAAATATACCTCGCAAATGTGGGATGCAATTTCTGAGATAACCTTTGGAATTTTAAAATTTGATTCTTCTTAGGATCTTCAATGAATTATTTCAACAGTGCAGAGAAAAGAGAATAATAAAATAAGTAAATAAATCATATCTATTAGATGTAATGTCGAGATAAAACTACCTATACACAATTGTCTAATAGGAAGCAAACTTTAATAGACAAATATTTCAACATAGTATACCACATTCATTGTTGAATCAAGAATAGATTACTAAAGGAAAAATACACACATATGAAATATCCACTTGATTCATGTGAAGCACA
>VDFB02329322.1:27919-232965 GCA_007258455.2 Sequoia sempervirens | reverse complement strand
TTAAGATTGAATATTACAAAAATTCAATAATATGAAATGTAGTACTTGGAGTCTAGTTTCCAAATATGTAATTTATTTTAATACCCAAATGACACAAATTTATTTTCAATAGGCATGTCTAAAAATCACTATTTAAAATTCACCTTTTTTACCATACCATGCATGTGTACGTCATCCATATTTTGACCTAAATAATTGTATTTTTCTAAATCCTTTTGGGAAATGATCTCTAACACATTAAAGAATGTTCACGATATTTTTTTGTAATTTTTTTTTTAATATTATTTTTTTGGTTAATTTTTTATTGGCCATAATTGTTGTTTTGAAAATACCACGTGTACGTCAAACATAAATGGTCTAAACTTATCATTTTTTTTATTTTTATTTTTTTCAAATTGAAAAGAATTGTCTGGATACTTTTCACATACAATTTCTTTTTCAAAAAATTATTTTAATAAAAATTATTAAAATAATTAAAAAAATATGATATTTCAAGTTTATGGACCAATTTCATCAAAAATTATTTGAAAAATAGAAAAAATAGTCCAATTGGAAAAAAAATACATATTTAGAAACTGCACAATCTCATCTAAAATGGGTTTTAATTTCATAAAATAATTTTGAAAAAGAACCCATCAACCATATTGACAGACTCAGTTTTTTCTCTCAATATTGTCATTGACCTTGTACTTGTATGTCCAAGTCTAAGGGTTGGGTTAACATGCCTTTTCTAAGCCTAAATCCAAATGAGAAACATGGATTGTTATTTTCAAACCTTTTGGAATGAGTACCCACTTTATAATGGGTCCCTATTCTAAAAAATGATTGGGTACCTATTTTAAAGTTAAAAAATGACGCTTCCACTAGAAGTGGACTCAACTTCTTACACTTACCCATAGATTCTACTTTGTATAAAAGTTTGGCTGGAAGCTTAATGTACTTAATTGCAACAAGACTAGATATCATGTATGCAGTAAGCTTGATAAGCAAGTTCATGGAGAATCCACATGATACTCATCTACAAATAGGTAAAAGAATACTCAGGTATGTGAAAGGGGCTACAAATCATGGAAATTTTTATGAAAAAAAGGATGTTTTGAAGTTAATTGGTTATACAAATAGTGATTGGGAAGGAAACCAAGATAATAGGAAAAGTACTTTAGGGTATGCTTTTACTCTTGGTTCAAGTGTAATTTCATGGTCTTAAAAGAAACAACACATTTTTGCATTTTCCTCAGCAGGTTGTCAAGCAATTTGGTTATGAAGGATGCTTGAAGCATTGATGTAGCCCCAAATGGAAGAAACAATTATATTATGTGATAATCAATCTGCCATTACACTTTCTAAAAATCTAGTCTTCCATGGAAGAAGCAAGCACATAGACATTAAATTTCACTTCATCAGAGAACTAATTAAAATTAAGAAATTTTCTTATTATAGGTCCAAAGATCAGGTTGCTGACATTTTTACAAACCCTCTGAAGGAAGAAGCTTTCAGTAGACTAGAGAGTCTTTTAGGGATGAGAAACTATCCCACAAATCAGATTTTAGGGAGGATGTTAAAATTAAATTAAAAATTTGTTTTGAAATTGTTAGTTGGTTGGGACGGTTTCCAATATAATTGTTTTATAACTATTAGTTGGTTGGGACAATTTTCAAACATTCTATTTATATTTAACAATTTTGACAATAAAGTTTGAACTATTCGCTACCTCTCTGTGGTGATTACAATATTTTTGGTTTACTTTTTGTTAACTATGTACTATATTTTGGCATTTGTTTGTGCATTTGTTTGTTTCTTCTTTTTCTAACACAATTTTGAATGTCTTTGTGAATGAGGAAGAGATCTCTTTATAATTTGGTTACATGAATATTGTTGCTCTTGAGGGTTTTGAGGCATGAAATTTGGACCATTCTAGTAAATGCATTGGTTTATCAGCTCATTGAGTTCATGGGAAAAGTGTTCCATAATTTTTTTTTATCTTGGCCACCTATTTTGATCTATAAAATTAGTACAATGGATGGGTGGTGAGGTATGAACTTGCATTTGTTCATGTGGGGAAATTTAGGAAAGGGAACTATCTTGAGAAATCAATGGTTTTACCAACAAAGGAGGCAATTTATCGGCTTCTATGAGATTCATTTCAGCTATAATAGCTAAAAACATAAGACTGTGATAGGGTTTTGCCTCCTAGAAATCAAGCATCATGATGGAAATTTCTAGATCTAAATCTTGTATGAAGTATATGAATGCAAAATTGGGAGGTGGTCTAACATCGATCAAAAACATTTTCCATAACTTATCAAAATGTGCATTAAAATCATGCATGCACTCTATAGGGAATCTCTTGATTGTGATGATGTTATAGATAAGTGAGCTAGTATCTACACTCTCTTGAAGTGACTGAAAATTTTATCACCAAGTTGATCACAACTTGATATCGAACTGAATTGAAAATTTCGAAACCATTCACGTGCTTTATCTTTGAGAGAAAATACAAGTAGATGGAGAGCAACACTCTCTTCTATGATATTATTAATATTCCATAAATTTACAATATCTTGGATATGATCCACAATAGAAGTAGGTCCATCTCCATGAAAATGAGGTAATACCTGAACAATACTAATTAAGGAACTTGGAAACCTTGTTGTTGCAATGGACCCCTTGAGCACCAAGACACAAGGGTAAATTTATTAGCTAAATATTAAGATTTACGTGAATATTATGGGTTGCCAATGTGATCCACAAACATGAATATTTTGGATCTTTACTTCAAAGGAGTCACCAAAGAAGTCACTAGGTGGAAGATTCATGCTTTTATGAGTAGATATTTTTGTGATTTTGCATCAAAATTATGAAATCTAGAACAAAATCAAATGAGATGCAAACTAGAGCCTTTTATTTGGTCCCACTAGGCATGCAAAAAATTTTGATGTTCAAATATACCTCGCAAATGTGGGATGCAATTTCTGAGATAACCTTTGGAATTTTAAAATTTGATTCTTCTTAGGATCTTCAATGAATTATTTCAACAGTGCAGAGAAAAGAGAATAATAAAATAAGTAAATAAATCATATCTATTAGATGTAATGTCGAGATAAAACTACCTATACACAATTGTCTAATAGGAAGCAAACTTTAATAGACAAATATTTCAACATAGTATACCACATTCATTGTTGAATCAAGAATAGATTACTAAAGGAAAAATACACACATATGAAATATCCACTTGATTCATGTGAAGCACACACAAAGGCTAGATTTATATTAAGGCTACACATGTGAAACAAGAAAATGAGAAAAAATTTACCAAAAAAATAATGAGCAAAATTATATATATATATCATTTAAAATGATTATACAAACAATGTGAGAGGCACAAAGACACAAGCATAGGATTGTTCTTTACAGATGTAATGATACATAATATATTTTACCTTCAAAGGCTCTAATATACTTTCACATAGCTAAAAGAATTCCCAGGTTGAAATGAGCAATTACAATTATATATCAAAAGAAGATATAAGAAGAATATAAAAAATCTTAGATCCCCAAATTCTTTTCTACATGCAAGGTTTCTATCTTGTCAATTTCTAATTTTCTTCCTTTATTTTCACATTAAACTTCTCTTTCACATGTAAAATAGGTCTTTGCTTATTGTATTTTTCTTTTACTTGCATTCCACTTTTCTCTTTTATAAAATGCTTTAATGGTGATAGTTTTAAATGATTTAAATATTGTAGACACTCAAAATATCCTAATCGACATCATGCACTTGATTCTGATTCACTAACTTTGATTATTCCTTAATCATTTCTACACTAACCAATTAATTGAATAATCTTTATTTAATTAAATTCACCTTTAATCAGATAACGCACTTTATCAGATTGTTTCATCATATTCTTCCTTTAATTAAATAAATCAACTTTATTTAATTAATGTTCTTCCTTTGATCAAATAAATCAATTTTATTTAATTAAATCTTAATGCTCTTCATTTAATTGAATAAATCATTTTATTTAATTAAATTACTAATGTTCCAATATCCTCTCATTTGATTTAAATAAACTCAAAATATTTAAATTAAATGTCACAATCAAACTAATTTCATCTAAGTTAGTTAATCCTAAATTAATTAACTCCTAACACTAATCCTCCATTCCTCTAGCTTTTGCAAGTTGCACATGTAAATCAATTTATTTGATTTACTAATTATCCTATTTTCATTCAAATGTGGCATATTCTTTTGAATATTCCACCCACTTGACTTTTCCCTCCCAAAGGACTTTTGTCCTCCACCTTTGAATTGAAGGCTCTTACACCTTCTCTTACACAAGCCACCTCTTGAAATTAAAATTTCACCTACATGCATTTAACATGCACATTGTTCAAAATGTGTTCCACTCTCCTTCATTAGCATGTTGACAAGTGGCACAGTGCCATTGGTCCCTTTTTTAGTCCCACATTCTCCCCATTCTTCACTCTTCCATCCTTATTCCTTATAAATAGAGGCCTTCTCTATTGATTTTGGATACAGAACTTCATGCAAATACTTTATAGTCATTTGAGCTCAAAGCATCCATGATTTCATCCACAATTTAATCCAAGTTAGCATAGAATTTCATCATCCATAGCTAGGTTATTGACATTTTGCATCAAGAATCACACATCCATCATCAATCTTATCAAGGGATTAGGAAAGGGCTTCTTTCCACATCAAAGAAGCACCAATCCCCCTATGGGATGTTGGTTTGAGCATTAGAATAGTATTTCATTAGTGATTTATTTGGTATTTTACTTAATTTCATGTTCTTGTGTTCAAATGAATTTCATAGGGAATGCTTGTTTATACTTGTTTAAGGACTAATGTTTGATTGTTTGTTCATGTTTGAGAAGGTCTAGGAAAAGCATTCACATTTTGGCGCTAGGAGGGAAAAAATCTCAAAATTAATATTTTTTTCTCTATTTTTGTTGTTTTTTCATTTTCTATCTTTCCTGGTTGCGACGACGTTGAAAAGACAAATAGCGACACTAGAGGAAATTGTGACGCAAACGCAATCTCTTTTTTTCCACAAAGTGACACTAAATTTAGCAAAGTGGTGTTGAAATCCTCAAACAACGACGTAATCATTTCAACATCGCTATATAGCGATGTTGCCTCTATGTTCAAATGGCGACACTACTTTTTTTTTGCTTTTATAGTCAATCTTAAAATGGCCATATCTTGGTCATACGGAGGTCTTTTTCAAAGCTTTTTTTTTAAATGGGGTAGAATTTCATAAGCTATGCAATGGTGTAGGTGTTTCTTAACTTTGATAGAGTTAAAATTTTCAAATTTTCACCTAATGTCAAATCACAATGAAACTTGGTCTAAGTTTTAGGGTTTCTATGCTTAATCATTTATCTAACCCTCATATCTTCTTGTTTCCTGATTTCATCTAACATTTTGAGCTTGGATTGTAGGTTTTAAAGGATCATGGAGCATGGAAGTGAAAGAAAAAACATTTGATACTCATTGTAATAGTATTTTTAAACACTCATGGGAAAATAACCTATCATATATTTTCCTTTCATGCTTTAGGAACAACTAGAATTATTTTGGGCATAAAATTAACCTACAACTCAAGCTTTGTCAAGTTGGTTAAAATTGAACCTCAGACACTAGAATTTTGATTTGGGACTAAAATTGAACAATAAACTTCACACTCAAGTTTGGTGCTTTAAAAAGAACTCATTATTGCCTTTGAGGATTTAAAACGAACTTGTGCTTACTTTTCTTTTGTAATCTTCTTTAAAAACTAATACCATTCAAATGTGTATGCACTTCTCTTGCACTTCACAGTGATCTTGAGAATCAAAAGCATTTTAGTGATATTAGGTTGTCTAAAAGGTTGCCTCCACACTTCAAGTTTGGTTTTAAAATTGAACAAATCATGTGAGTGTAAAGAAAAGGCATTGTGAGTGTTCCCTCCTAAGTGTGTTAGGTGGTCTAACTACAAATTTACTTCTTCTCTATTGTCTACCTTTAGAGAGCCTTCCTTGATGGGAAAAAGTACTTACCCCAAGGGAACAACTCAAATTGGTGATGAACTAAACGACAAGCTAATCCCAACCGGTATATAAATTTGAATGTTGAGGAAACTCATCATTACAGGCGATCCTATAGACAAGTAGGTGATACTCTTTGTATGGGTTGATCTTGCCTCTCGTGTGGCTATCTGAACGGGTACCTTGATTATGAACCAATCTGTGTAAAAGCCAAAAACCCTGCTATTTGTTGGTACAAGAGGTCGCACCTCTAAAGTCATCCCACATACTTTCGGTTCTTAGTAGAGATGAAGAGTTTGTCATGGGAGATTCATGAGAACTTGAAGCTTGGCTGACCAATAGAAGTGAGTGTCACGGAGGGGATCCAATGTGGTCAAGCTTTTAATCATCTTCTTTGAATAAGCGCAGCTGGAGAAATCCAAGTGGGAATTCAACAAATATTGTCTTTTCTATCCTAGGGTTGTGTAATCTATGAGTCAGTTAAATACATTGCTTGAAATCCAAAATATTGAAAATAAACATTCAACAAGGTCATCAAATTTCAAACCCTTTAGAAGGAGCAAATACCTTTGAAAAGTGCAAGTATTACTGCTTGTCCCTAGGGGTTCTATCCTTAGAGGCTTCTAAACATTTGGGCCTATATCTCAATTTGCTCTCTCTAAAGTCAACATTAGGGAACTATTGCCTTGATTCTCTTGATTTCCACATAATGGACCTTGTGGGATGAAAATAAATTGAGACGTAGACATTTAGTTTGAAAAGCTAAGCAAAAAAGTGTGGATATGGTAAAAGCAATTCATTAACCAAGATTAAATCAATTGAACCCCACACATGTGCTTGTTATCTTTTGTCTTATGATCTTCCAAGAAAAACATTGGTCTTTTGGTTTGAACTACTCATAGGGTAAAGCATGTTCTTCACTATCTTGGTATTGTAAACAAGGTTCTCCTTAGGTTCATCTAGGATCAAAACCAACACTTCATCCATCCCAAACATTTATCATCTCCATCCCACAAACAACTTTTAAACCATTGAAAAAAATCATTCATACTAGACTTTTGGTATTTAATCCTTCAAATCAACATCAAAATCACCTTGTTTGGCTAAGTGTGTGTGGATGAATCCTTCCTCATACCTTAGATTCAGGTATCCCCCCTTTGAACAAGTTCATCCTAAGATCACATCTAACATTTAGGGTTTTTCAAGTTCATTATCCAAGTGAAACCAATCAAAATCAAACCCTAAGTCTAGCATTGATCCAAAGTTCCTAAACATTCAACACTCATATCATTCACCCCCTTTCATCTTTCATCTCATCATTGGTCCTAAATTCCTTAGAAGTCAACAAGGTAAAAACACAAGAAGAACATGGAATATAAACTTGATCCATACATCATGAGTAATCTAAGTCAACCAAGCTATCAAAGCTTTACAATGCCAATTGATTATCAAAACTCACATTTATACAATCCATACATGGGATCATTATCTCTAGGAAACCTCAATGGTACAACAAATGTGAGTATACCCAATCTAAATTTTTGAACACCTTTCCCCATGGTAGATTTAAATCAAATTCCAAACCTACAAATCTATCAACCAAATAATCAATGCATGAGTCTTCAACAAAACAACATTATCCCATCCAATCCATACATGCCAAATGTGACTATACCAAGTACAAGTTTACTAAACATGAACATTTCAAATCCACACTTGGTAAAATTTGGGATAGATATGTAATTTGAAAATCATACAAATTTTGTTCAAAGTTCAAACAATATGTTAAAAAATCCATGTATTGATCCAAGTCAAGGTAACACCATGCAAAATCAAAGTTACCTAAATCAAGGTAGTGTGATTCCCAACCACAAAAATCTTCAATTTCAACCTATATAATGCCAAATCTAAACATCATCCCAAATCCTTAACATTGTCCAAAATCCAATTTGTCCATGATCCCAGCCACAAACACCATGGCTATACATTCCAAATATGCTTGAACAAAAACCAAATCAATTATATCAAGGGTGTCAAGATGAAAATCAAGATCAAATTTTCTGAGATCATATTGCTATACTTAGAAAATTCATTGATTCATATCAGAAAGAGACATCTCCACCCCAAAATCATACACTCTTCCATTTGTTAAACCATTTCATCAAAGCATTGATTTGTGTCCACAACCACATCAAGAACAATATCTCCAATGTCAAGAGATTGGATATCAAGATAAAAAACATCAGCAAACCCAATCACCCCATCTCAAAGATCATTCATCACATATCCAAGATCAGTCACAACCATCCATCAATGAGCACCTTTAAGATATTCAAATCAACATATGTCAAGATTCGCTTTTCAATCATGATCAAAATTCACCAACAATACCCAACAATGATCCAATTCAAGAAATGTTAACATCATTTTGATCCTATGAACAGAAGAAACATTGACAATCTCTCCCACCACGGAGTTGTTGAAAACAATGATCAGAATCTATCCATCCAATGAGCACCTTGAAGATGTTTCTATCTCATCCAATGATCAAATGGCTTATATATCGAGTCACTTTTCAATTATGATCAAAATCCTGTGATGTCCAACAATGATCAATTCAAGAAATGTTTAACATCAGTTTGATCCTATGGTTGAAAATATTGACAATCTCCACCACAATTGTTGAAAACAATGATCAAGATCTATCCATCCCAATGAGCACCTTGAAGATGTTTCTACTTCATTCGATGATCAACTCAACATACATCAAGAGTCACTTTCTAGTCATGATCAAAACCCCTCAACAATATTTGACAATGATCTATTTCACGGAGTGTTGAATTATTTGATCCTATTGACATAATTCACGATCCATCGACCAATGATCATGTTGAAGATGTCTCTACATCACCTAATGAGCTAGAGGAAATATCTCAAGAATTTATTCCAAAGCATGATCAACATCTTTCACCAAAGTCTAGCAATGGTCCTTTCTAAGACATATTGACATCCTTTGACCTCATGGTTACAGATATTGAAGAAATCTTCAACTCAACACTTGATCCAAATTCACTCAAAGATCAAGATGATATTGAGCCACTTCTCATTCCTAATAAAGATATCCAAGAACCCTTTATAAACAATCCATCCTTTGAAACTAACCCATGTCAAAGAACTTGATCCAAAAGCCTTAAAAGCATTTAAAATTAATCAAGATCAAGAATTTGTATCTTCACGATACTACCAATGATCTAATGGACACTCTTCAATCTATACAAGATGTCACAAATGGTGATCATATCCATATAGCACATATTCCTCCATCTACCCATGAGATGCTTACTCCTAATGGACATATAGATGATATTCATTCAAAACATGAGTCTCATACTCTTGATATCATTACCAAGGAGCAAGAGTCTCCTACTCTTAACATTTATACACATGATCAAGCTATAGGAAAATATAGAGACACATCATAAATGGGCCATGAAGAAGGCTTCTATAGAAGTTGTGAATTAGAAACATCCTATGAAGGCATATCAAAAATGAATCATGAGGGAGAATTTTACATGGACAGTGAATCATCAACACCTCTTGAAGAAGCATTAAAATATGATATTTCACAAGATCAAGCCAACGATATGAATCAGGAAGTTATCCCACTTATGGAGGAACCTATCACTTATAAAATTGGATCACTTACCTTTTTTAGGGCAAGCTATCTTATCAATGAAGAATCTATCACCTTTGAAGATCCACAACAGAGTAGAGAAGGAGTAGCACCTTGTTTCCAAGGTAAATCATATCCTATTGCAAATAAAATGTTTCAACAGATGAATTATCAAGGCAGAGGATTAGGCCTACATGAATAGGGTATCCTAGAACCAGTGCAAATTATTGGCAATCCTAAGCATCAAGGTCTTGGTTATTTGACAATTAAGGGATCTAAACATATCAGTGATACCTCTATAATACTGAGGGCAATTTTATCTAGTGCAAGCATCAACATAGGGAGCACAAAGAGTCCTTATGGTGAAACCAATGCCAATGCCACAACCAGCCCGTCATGAATCTTCATCCACCCATCACCCTTCCACGGTGGGACCAACATCAAAGAAGAGATTTCCAGTAGAAACCAAGAAAAACATCATCAAGAAAGAAGTTGGAAAGCATAATGGACAAATCAAAATGCACATGGATACCAAAGGGAATACAAGAAATATTATCCTATAATGTATTCCAAAGAGCTATGGGGAGGAAAAATTAAAAGGAAAAGTATCCATCAAGGAGGTGTCACAAAGAGGAAAAAGCGTAGCTGTAGCCAACATACAGTATATCAAACAATTGGTCCTAATTCCATATCACCCATTATGGTTCATCTTCCCAAGTTTGGAGAGTCAAGGTTCCAAACTATCAGCCAATCCATCTCCTATTCCTAAATACCGGCCACCATCCATGCCTCCATGCATGATATTCAATTCTCAAATTGACCATGTATTGGCAACAACCCTTCATCATAAGGATTTAGAACGCATTCTATTGCGATGTGCGCATCAAGACAAAGTTAACTCTAGTATCAACAAAGTAGATTAGGAATCTCAAAAGTTGTATTCAAATGCATGTATCTTGGCAAAGCAGCTTCTTCAAGCAAGATATCAATGGCACATTATGACAGAAGCATCTACATCAACACTAACATGTAGTTCGTATAGGCTTAAAATCTTTTTAAATTTTTTTTAAAAAAACTTTGAAATAATAAAATAAGAATTGTCCTCCTGGTAAGAAAACCACTACGATGGTGCTTTGAATGAATTACCATGATGAAAACTTGGAAAATAGGCGTCATGTGTAGGAATCAAGCATCTAAGTGTCACAGTTCGGGGTAGAAAGCATCTTATCTCATCCATAATAAATCCAGCATTCCATCCATCTTATCCATAATAAATCCATTCATCCATGAACCATTTATCCAATCCATTTTCATCCATCTGCATCCATAGTCCAAGTTATCTTGATCTTGACAAAGTTTGGTGTACACTTTTCACTTGCTTATGGTAGACATCTTGACATGAGTCATTTTCATTGATCCTATCCTACCCAACATTATCTAATCCATGAATAATTATCCAAATAACCATCCTCTATCTAAACCTATTATCATATCACAAGATAATCCTTGGAATCCTTTGTGTTCTTACCATATCCATCCATCCATACATCTATCCAAGCATCCACCCATGGTATTCCATACATTGCTAGACACTGGGGGTAGATATTTACATCTTGCTTTGGGAATAAATCTTGATCTATATCTTCCAACTTATGTGGTTATCCGAACATTGGCAAACATGAAATCAAACTGGTCAAAGCACTTGTAAGCAAAAAACCCAAATCACTAACCCATGGCACATTTTGACGAGAAGATTTTCCTTATCAAGCTTTATCTTTAATCAAACATCAATCTAAACAATCAATATCAGTTGCATCTAATTGGTACTTCAATGTCATATCAAATCATTCAGAACAATTTGTTCCAAAATCAATCTTCAAAATTTTGATCAATCAAATCCAATCAATCCATCATCATCTCGAGATATCCTTCCCAGTCCTCATATTACTTAACACTATCCTTGCATTGTTGTGTATCCTCAACAATGTTATCATCATCAATCCTAATCAATCAAATATAATCAATCCCTCATCATCTTGGGATATCCTTTCCAATCCTTGTGTTGCTTAACACTATCCTTGCATTGCTATGTATCCTCAACAATGTTATCATCATCAATCCATCGATCTGATCAATCAACTCTAGCTTGGTTTTCAACAAATCCCAAAACAGAGCACCGATATCATTACACATATCCATATCAAAATCCTCAACATCATGCAAAAATCCAAAAACATTCAAAATCAGGTTAAAAAGTCAGAAAAATGTCAAAAACATGCTATATGAACTACGATGTCTTTGAGCTTAAACGTAGGAAAGGCCATTATTGATGGGCCCCCGAGACACAAAATCCAAAAACATTCATAAAATCTCATAAAACACAAAAACATTGGAAATTTTGAAAATCAAAACATTTGTAAAACATCTCAAAAATACCAAAAACAGCCTCAAAACATTTAAAAACATCAAAAACATTCAAATATTTGAAAAAATTCATCCACCCCATCTCATGATCACCCAAAATAAACATCCACTCATAATAAATGATCATCATTTTCCAACCTTTGGTAGGACAATCAGAAACAAGTCTAGCAGATTAAGAGTGAAAACTCAAATGTCAAGGGTCTCAAGTCTAGGTCAGTAGGTAAACAAGTTGGTAACCCCTTGGTACTAATAACCCATCATCAAGTTTTTCCCAAATCATCTAATATCATCATGTCCTAGGATGCATCCTTCCTACAATGGACATCAACATCAGGCATCACCGTAGTTTAGTCTTGGCTAAAGGTATGAAGAACATTGGCTTGTTTTTTTACTTGATCTTTGTCTTGTTGATTTATCCTATTGCGCTCATTCCAATGACCTCTTGATGATGTCTAATCAAAATTATTTAGAGAGAAAGGAATGGAGCATTGATCATTATCTTTATATCTGATGTGCTTGTTAGATATTCTTGTAATATAACCTTGGTCATGCTTACTTTGTTTGGTCTATAGGGAGGGTGTTTTGGGTATCTTGTTGACCACATGGGAAGGTTATCCTTTTCTATTTTTTGGTATGAGATCTCTAAAACATCTGAACTGCATCCTAAATAGGGTCTTGTATGTCATGTGTGAACAAAGATACTCCTATATGATTGTCAATTCAAAGTCCATCGCACTAAGTACAATGCCATCTTGGTTCTTTATAGCTTGATGCATCATATCTATGTGTGTTATCAAACATAAGGTAAATAAGCTCTTTTAAAATCCCAATCTCTAATAAGCGAAACATCATCAATCTCTCATCATTATTTCTAATAAAGTCTCGGCAGATCATGGACTTGTTGGAACCTATTTTCATTATCTCATTTCTTCTTTCCTCTTTCCGCACTAACATGGTATCATGATAGTCAACCAAACGTCACCAATGCATCCATCTTGAATCTCTTTGTCACAAGATCGACCCTAAAATCAAACTTTTTCGCCGATCTCTCGAGGGGGCAATGTACCAGCATACTTCTTTTCGTTGGGGCAACATTGGGGCATCTGAAAAAATTAGAATTTTTTTGAATTTTGATCTTGCTTATGTTATTATTTGAACCAACGTGGCGCAACAGGTACATTGCTTCAAAGAAGGGAAAAATGTAGACACTCAAAATATCCTAATCGACATCATGCACTTGATTCTGATTCACTAACTCTAATTCTTCCTTAATCATTTCTACACTAACCAATTAATTGAATAATCTTTATTTAATTAAATTCATCTTTAATCAAATAATGCACTTTATCAGATTATTTCATCATATTCTTCCTTTAATTAAATAAATCAACTATATTTAATTAATGTTCTTCCTTTGATTAAATAAATCAATTTTATTTAATTAAATCCTAATGTTCTTCATTTAATTAAATAAATCATTTTATTTAATTAAATTACTAATGTTCCAATATCCTCTCATTTGATTTAAATAAACTCAAAATATTTAAATTAAATGTCACAATCAAACTAATTTCATCTAAGTTAGTTAATCCTAAATTAATTAACTCCTAACACTAATCCTCCATTCCTCTAGTTTTTGCAAGTTACACATGTAAATCAATTTATTTGATTTACTAATTATCCTATTTTCATTCAAATGTGGCATATTCTTTTGAATATTCCACCCACTTGACTTTTCCCTCCCAAAGGACTTTTGTCCTCCACCTTTGCATTGAAGGCTCTTGCATGGCATTGAAGGCTCTTACACCTCCTCTTACACAAGCCACCTCTTGAAATTCAAATTTCACCTACATGCATTTAACATGCACATTGTTCAAAATGTGCTCCACTCTCCTTCATTAGCATGTTTACAAGTGGCACAATGCCATTGGTCCCTTTTTTACTCCCACATTCTCCCAATTCTTCACTCTTTCATCCTTCTTCCTTATAAATAGATGCCTTCTCTATTGATTTTGGATACAAAACTTCATGAAAATACATTATAGTCATTTGATCTCAAAGCATCCATGATTTCATCTACAATTACATCCAAGTTAGCATAGAATTTCATCATCCATAGCTAAGTTATTGACATTTTGCATCAAAAATCACACATCCATCATCCAGCTTATCAAGGGATTGGGAAATGGCTTATTTCCACATCAAAGAAGCACCAATCCCCCTATGGGATGTTGGTTTGAGCATTAGAATAGTATTTCATTAGTGATTTTTTTGGTATTTTACTTTGTTTTCATGTTCTTGTGTTCAAATAAATTTCATAGGGAATACTTTTTTTATATCTTGTTTAAGGACTAATGTTTGATTGTTTGTTCATGTTTGAGCAGGTCTAGGCAAAGCATTCACAAATATTTATAAGAGCTGTAAAATATTTGGAAACATAAAACTGTGCACCCACCATCTACCACATTAATTAAAATGGACTAATGGCACACCATTTTATCTTGGTACTTCTAACAACTCCATTATGATGCACCATTGGCCAGGGGAGATCTAAGCTAGAAATAAACAACCAATGGCACAATAAATTACTCTAACATCTTTGGTGGAGTCCAAATGATGCACAGACCATAAGATGGTTGAGATTTTGTTGGTCTTTAATCAAATCCAGTCACCCATACTCACACAAGATCAATTGTGGACAACAGTGTCATCCCAATCTATGTATGCCCTCTTCAACACTCTTGTCACTATTGCAGAAATAGTGAGGAATATTATCTATACTATCTATGAACTCCTAGAATGAAGAAGAACACTAGGACTATGTGCATGGGACAAGTGTAGAGATGCTTCTTTAATTATCTCACTTGAGTAATCCTCACAATCAACATTGTAGGGAAGCAACCTTGGTTCACAACCACAAAGACTGGTAATCCTTTGAGCCCAATAATATAGATTAATGGTAGTTAAAGTAGATTCATTGCTCATGATCTCTATATCAAATATCTTTCCATTATATGAAAGCAATGATGTTGGTAATGGTAGAGGTCGAGCAAGAAGACAATCTATCTAAAGACCCCATGAAGAGCACAAAGATATACTAAGAGGGGGGGGGGGGGGGGTGAATCAGTATATCAACCAACTTTTACCCTTTACAAACTTTAATCAACTTCAAATTCTAACACAAAACCAACTATGCAAGAATATCACAATATGAACAAGTTGACACCAAAATTTTACATGGAAACCCTTACAGGATAAAACCATGGTACAAATAATGTACTTTATGAATTATATAAGCTTTACAATGAATGTAGGCACCAACCTATTTGAATCACCAAATATGTAGTATAGTAGGCACCAACCTACAAAGAGCACCAACCCTTAAACCTGATTTAGTAAGCACCAATCTACAAGGAGCTTCAACCCCTAATGCTGATTTAGTAGGCACCAACCTACAAGGAGCACCAACCCTTAATGTTTGTAGGCACCAACCTACCAGAGGCTCCAACCCCCACTTGCCAAGCACCAACTTAGCAAAGATAGAAATATCAAGAATAATACTCCACCTTCAATGTTGCTTCCTCAACGGATGATGGACTTTACAACCAATCTTCTTCTTGTTTTTGCCTTTCTAAAAAGATATTCACGTAAATCCTCTACAACATCTGCATTTATATACTTCCTTCAAATCTTCCTTTGATGATCTTCTCTTTAACGGATGGTGAACATGGTTTTCTTCTCACTATTCTGATTGTATTTCTTTCACAAATCTGTTCTTAGATCTCCTTCAAATTGCACATAAACTTCTTTGCATATCAACTTACTTTTCTTCACAAATCTGCATATAAAAGATGCTACAAATTCCTGTCATAAAACTTTCTTCTTTGTCAGCATAATATTCTCTTTTATCTCTGTATGGACTCTTCACTTATAACTGCAGCAAACTCTTCTTTCAACTCTGCTCATAGATTTCTACTTTTGATTTGCTCTCAAATCTGATTCTGCACTTATTAATAATTTTCCATTATTATTTCTTCCCAGAATCTGCTTGTGTCTGGATGATGTAACTTTTATTCCCACAGCACCACACACTTACTTTTCTCAATTCGTACTTCCAATGATGTTCATTTTCACATACTCACACTGCTGTTCTTCTTTTACACAGCCATTAACACTTTCTTGTGTTTAGATGATTTAACTTTTATTTCACACAATACTCAACACTCTCTTCCTCTTCATGATGTAATTTTATGTAAGATCACGCCTTTTGTTTTTTTAGGCTGAGATTGCACTCTTTCAAATAAATTGCACCTCTCATTAAATTGTATATAATATGCCTTTAACTTATGATAAAACCTGTCATTGCATAATTAATTTGTGACTTTATTATCACATTGTTTGAGTTAAATAAACTTTGATTCTTTTTTTTGTTAAGTGTTGCCCTTTAAACTTATGAAATGTAGCCTTATTCTTGTCTTATGTGTTTATTTTAATCTTCAACTCTAATGACTTTTCTTTCAAACATATCGCTGTCTTCTCATTCTATCTTCTTAATTATTCTTTAACATCTTCTTATTTTCCTTTAGATTTCTTCCATCTTTAATCCTGTTATCCTCTTCTTTCTTTCTCAGAATTATGCATTAGATATTCTTTTACTTTTCTCACTTTTTCCAATTGAATCATTCAAGAGTGCTTGTAAATCATTAATTGTACTTTAATATCTTCTTGTTTACTTAAAGAGCAAAAGGATTTATGAACCATCAAGATTTCTTATGTTAATTCTCATTTGCTTTTCTTTTGTAAAACTAACTCCAAGAGCTTTCCTTATAATCATGTGCAAGATTACATATACTAATTGTGTGACATTTTTTCTTCAATCTTCCATACGCCTTTGATGTTAATGATAATCTTCTTGATCTCATATATTCACTTTGACATCAATGACAACATTTCCAACACCCCATGGTACCTTCATTTTCTTGATGGAAGAAAGAAGACACAATAGATAGAGCTGGAAGTTGAAAGAGAGTATCATATCAATCTTTGTAACTTTCAACAACCTAGGCTAGATTTGGTGAAAAATGTGCTTAAGTTTCCTCACATTCATTTCCCTTCCATGGATAAAGATGAATTTTTATTTTCATTATGTCTAGCTGCCATCAAATCATCCATTGTAACATCCAAAAAAAAATTATGCTATTTTAAAATAGTAGGGATAAATAAACATATCCACCATGCTAGAGTGAAGTCCCATGTATGTATCTCCAAGGTGTTTTTAATCCTAGTTTCAACAAAATGAGAGGAGACATCAAGACTTATGCTATAATTTATAGTGAAAATAAATAGTTTAATCCTTTTTATTGGTACTCATTAAACTAACAAGTTCAATTTAATTCTTTTAAGAAAATAAATAAGAAGCTGAAAAAATTTAATTAATTTAAATAGATATGAAGGATTCACTTTTAAATAGGAACATAAATAATGTATTCTACTAGATAATGGAAGTATTAGAAAAAATAAGGAATGTGGAACTTGGTTCAATGGTTGTGATATAGATACCAAGATAATAGAGAGTGAAGCAATTCTAGACACTAGCTATAATAGGAAATTATCAAGCCCAAATTCTTTCATAATTGTGAAGGAGACCCTTCAATTGTAGACTTTTATTTGTGCATAGAAAATAAAGATGTTCCATACAACACTAAATAATCTTGAAAAATAGACATAAAAGAGTGAGAAAGGAAATATCAATCAAATAAGGAATTTGTTGAAATAATGTGAGATGGTTAGAGATACAAAACCATAGAATGAGATAACCAAATATAGATCTCAAGAAGTAAGCTCAACAAAAAACTTGTGTTTGGAATTTTAAAAATATTGTTAATACTATAGAGGATCTTGTCAAAGTAGTCAAATGCTTATTTTAGCCCTTTGGTTTTATTAAGCAATGGATAGAATTTTGTGTACACGTATCCTAGTATATTTTTCTAGGAGGGTAAGTACAACGCAAATAACAATGTTATACAATAAATAAATTTTATGAAAATATTACTACTATACTTACATGTGTAATTGAGACAAGGAAACTAAATCACTAATATTGCTAAAGAAAAAATTAATTCACAAAATCATACTTAAATGAAGAGAGAGGAAAAGAGGAACAATATAGAAAAATTTCACCTAAATACCATTGAAGAAGGGTCAATGATACCCAATGAAAATGCTAATCAAAGAGACGGAGATTGTTGTTTCTCTAAGAATAGGAGAGAACAACAATTTAAAAAACTAGAATTATTGTGGAATCGACAGAGAAAAATCTTTTTATATTAAACCAATTTAATAAAAAAGTTGTGTGCCCTCATAAATAAGAATAGAAGTTTTGTTCTATTGAAGGTTTTTTTGTGCATCACAACACAGAAAAAATACTAAGTATTATGTCTCTCTTCAAGGTAAATCTAACCCTTATGACTCAAAAAGATTACCCCAAGCCTTCAATAGTCAAGTCTTGAATTTGCAAAAATAACTCGGTGGTTTAATGTTTTGTTGTTTAACAATGGGCCTTACAATTACCTCATTAGAGTTTAAGCAATAATATTTTTGAATGGTTTGAACTTGATATGAAACCCTAACTGGATTTCTAGATCTAGAATCTGAAAACAATATTGAGTATTTGATTTTACAATATGGGTGTTGATTTCTTTCTAAACTAACTCAAAGCTTCAAATAAAAGTTAAAAAATAGGGTGAGAAGAGATTAATTTAAGAAACCCTAAGGACAATGATAATAGTGATTTGATGCTTCAAATAGACAGATCCCTCACTAGAGACAATTCTTGCTTAATCAATTACTAACTCACAATGCCACAATAATAATGCAATCTTCAAAGGTAATGAAAGATTTTCAGATAATGAAAATTCATATAAATACCCAATTTTGGCATGACTTAAATAAATCTTCACAATTGAACTAATATCAAATAAGGTTCAAACTAACCATGCAAAGAAACTTACAATCAACAAGCTACAAATGGTATGAACTAGATATCTATCAAATATCTTCACACTTCATCATCATTATAATTGAATTTTATCTAACGTTGAAGAAAAGGAACCATGCAAGCATAAGAAACCACAAGTGGAACACAAAAATTCAATTCTTTTCTTGTATTGATTTCAAAATGTCTAGTTACAACAATTCGTTTTCAACAATAACCCTTTACAATGAGAGAATGTTTCCCTTTTATAGGCAAGGCCAACAAAACCTATGACATGATCAATGGCGAAGATCATCTCCACACCAAGGGTCAAGGTTATATTAGCATTTAATATTCGAAGTGCATTAAATATTTATCACATATTCATCATCCATCTCTAATGGAATTCAATTACAATTTTCTTGGGATATGTAAAAGTACAACATAGTAATATGTAATAATACAATTGTCATAGCATTAAATTACAAATCCTATATCCTAAGAAATTTGGGGCACAAATTATCAAAAATACACTTTTGAATAGATCCAAAAATGAGCCAGTTGGTGTCAAAATCACAAAAATATGTCATCAATCACACTTTTTCCCTCTAATTTCTCTTTAACAGAAAACTTGACAAAATTTGTCAAGACAGGAGTGACCTCCTCATTATACAAACCAGTTGTAGCATAAACTTTATGGTACTGAATGTCATACTAGTGTATCAATTGATGATGCAAATCCATCCATGTAGACTTCCAACTAACAAAATTATGGATCCTCACCAAAATCTAAGCAACCCAATCCAAGTAATCTAAGGATAATTCATTCATTAGTTCCTTATGAACTAGCATCTTCTATTGTTGCTTCAAAAAAAATTCATCTACCTTTGTAGTAGTGTTAACTTCCTATTTAGTTAATTCCCTCAAAAATTGGCCACAAGAGCTCAAAACTTCATTTATTTTGGCATTAATTTTACCCACCTCCTTTTCTATCTAGCAAACAATCTCTCTTCTAAAGTTCATAGCATGTGTACATTAGTGTGGCTCCTTAATCTTGTCCTTACTCAAAATAGCTTCCTTTACGAACACTTCATTTGATATTTTATTGATAGCCTCTAATTTTGCTAAGTTGTGATACTTTTCATTACTAATGCAATCCTCAGACAATTTTTCCACCTCTTCCTTAATAACAACAAAGTTTTCATGGACATGAATGGCTACATCAATTTCCTTATTACAACTATCAAAAATATGCCTCAACCAAGATTGAGTGGATTGAGCCCATCACCTCATATGTTGCATTTTGTTCACTTCCTCTTTAGAAAATCCTACTAGAGTCACCAATACCTTTCCCTACTCACTTTGAATTCAAGTGACCAAATGCTTAATAAATGTGGTGAGCTAGATGCCACTTGGGATCTCAATTCAACTTTAGTGGCCTCATCTTTATTTATCATCTTTACTAATTCATTATTGATCCCTAAAGTTATCTATTTCTTGGGATTTGTTGGTGGGGCTAAGGTTAATAGTGGAAACATTAAATTCCTTAGGTAAAATAATTTTGATGTCCTTATCTACTATGGGAGTAGCTACATGCAAAATTATAGAACCTAAAGTATCCCTAACCATATGAGACCTTATTTTTTCCCTTTTCTTTTCTTTTGTCTTTTCTATCCTACTAAGGATGGCCTCTAATCTTAGCTTGGGAGTTTCTATTATTGGTTGCTTATGTTTTAACTACTCTTGCAACTGAGATGGTGTAGTAGTCGTAAGTAGTCATAAATACTTAATTCTACTTAAGAAGGGGGAGGAGGAACTTTACTTTGAATATCTTATACATTTACATATGCTTATTTTGTAGAGGTTTACTCTACTTCAGGCCTAGTACTAGGAATCTCTTATGATGGCCCTTCCTATTGAGTGGAGACCTCAATTTCCTCTACAGAAACTAGATTATTTGCATCTTCCTTTCCTTGTGTCTATAATATTTCAAACACATTTTCAACATTCTCCATGGTTGGACGCTCTAGGGTCCCTTGAGAAGTAGGAAAAGGGGCATCTTCAACAAGCTGACTCAACAAGGTTCTATTGACCTAGGATAAAATAGTGGCCACCACTTCCTTAGGCATGTGAGAAAGATGAGCAATGAAAGTTTGGGGAAGTTCAAGGGAAGAAGGAGGGAGAAAAATGGATGGGATGTTGGAGGAAATAGTGGACATGGTAAATTAAGGAGGAGAAATAGAAGAAGGTGAAACCCAGGTGGTAGGAGAAGGATTAGAGGAAGAATCTATGGTAACATTATGGGGGAAATGGAAGAAATGAGAATGGAAGTGGAGATATCTACATAGATATCAATAAAAGGAGAGGAAGCAGAGATGGTAGAAGGAATGGTGGATGCAAGGGGAGATGTAGAAATGAGAGGAGAAGGCTAAGAAATGGAAGTGTAGGGTGAGGGAGATGGAGGACCTTCTTGAACCTCAATTGTAGGCTCAATAGCAACTAAATTCACCCTTCTAGTTCTTTTAGCCTATGGCTTAGCCCCTTCAATAGGTTCAACCTTTCTTTTTTATACTCAAGGCTTTGCAATAGGCTACATCTCTTCTTCTTTTTTTCCTTTTGGCATTACCCTTTGACTTAGAAGATGTTCCTACTTCACCTTCTCTTGACTCCTTATCATTCCCGACTTCCTTTATTGCATGTTCTTCTTCTCCATCAGAGGAAGATTGCTCCTCTTTTATTTTCTCAAATTTTAAGTATGCTCCCTTATCCATAAAATCAGAATATTGGACTTATACCCATCTCTTAGTAAACCTCAAGATTGGTCTAGTTAAGTTATATTAAGTTTTGTCACCTCTTCCTCAACCCAATCTAGAAGTGGGATTGGAATATTTGCTATTTAATTGTATTCTACCTCCTAGAGGACCTTTCCATCATCTTCAACTTGATCGATAATAAGAAAGAGGGGGAGAGTTCTTATATAATCTATTTTACTCTAGAATAGACTCTTTTCCTGACTTCTAAATCATCATGGAAATTATCCCAAAAGTCTTCAATGTCCATCTTATGCATGTATTGTCTACCCACATATTTCTTCATCTTTCCATAGGGGTCAAAGTGTCTCTTGATGCTGTGAAAGTGGAAGTTAAAGAAATGAAGCTCCACATCTGATCCCTCGACTAATTGGTGTAAAGGGTGGGCATATAACCCTCTTCCAACTATCATAGGATAAGGCACTCATGCCCTATGCTTATCTTTTAACAATTTGTTGGCAATACAAAGTTGTCTAGTCATCGAGCTAATAGTACTATCTTTCCATTAGGGTACTTGGATAATCTGTAAGGTTACCTTGAGAATCCCTCCATCCTAAGGTAGGTGAACTTAGAAAACTAGATGAACCAATAACCAAACCTCTTGATAATGTCCATAGAAAAAGAGAAAAGCCTCATGTTTAGATCCCCTTGTAGTGTTCGCACAATGAACATGATGAAAGCATCATTTACCCTCTTATAATGGTTCATTGCATTATGTATCTGAAGTTAAGGATAGCAATCATAAACCTTATGCTAATTGGGACCATTTCCCACTAGGCCTAAGCAATTCAACCCATGATACCTGAAGTTTCTAGCCAAAGTATAGACAATATAGGAAATCATGTGGAAAATTTTGGTTTCCCTCACCATAGAGAATTGATAGTGAATATTGTCACTAATAATCCAATCCCAATAGAACTTCTTGGATCCTCTAAGAATGTCCTCCACATAACAAAACATCTAGTTCTCAAATGTTGAGGTTGAATCAATGTCCATCACCCTATTACTTGCAATGTTACCAAGTCATTGGTTTTAATTATGAAATCACTTATGTAAAAATATTTGGGAAATTTAATAGCCAAGGACTTAGGATGCTTCATGCATAAGTCATTCACAGTCTTCATACATTGATTTGGCCCCTAGTTGAATACTCCCAAAGCTTGTTCCTTAGTGGTTAGAGACATGGTTCAAAATGTTGGAATACCAAATGTCTCTAAGATGGCAGCACTAGAAAAATATGCCAATACTCCCCCATTTGTTGATATGATCTTTTTTGATTCTTTATAATAATGTTCCTTGCATTCCATGGTCAAATCAAGATACTGCACTAAGGTAAGAAAACTAGCAGGCTAAGCAATTCCATTCTGCACTATCTTTCTAGCATAAGGAGTTGGGTTACTTCCAAACATTATTTCCTTGAACTCTTCAATGTCAATGTGGCCAAGGTTTGTGTCTCCTATCATACTCCAATTTGAGGTAATCCTAGTCTCTAGATACACTCCCTTGAACTCGTACTTCATCTTCGTAGTTCTAGTCATTTAAATTTGCATAAAAAAAAACTTTAATGAGTATCCTATCAACGTTTCTATCTTACAAGAAATTACCTTGTACATTCAATGCATATTTTAATTCTTTGTTTTTAGTGGTTCATTTGAACAAATTAATAAAACTAGATAAATGCATTAGTATACCAATCTACGACAGAAACTAATGAGATGAATGTTTCTGGATTCAAGTGTGTATACTTTTTTAAAATCTGACGTTTTGAATCACACCCAGTGATCCATTATCATTATTAACAAATGATCCAAAACTAGCCAAATCCAAATGTAATATCATCCAGAGAAAGACAAGGAAAAAGAGAAAACTAGTAGAGGGAATCGGTTTGTTCTTAGAAACAACACCTGCCATCTGGGTAGAGACAGGATCAGATTCTTTCTTCACTCATCTTCATAATTGAACTAAAATTACAGATAATGCACCAAATGTGGAAATGAAAAAATGTCTAGTCATAAGTAGAGGGAGAGGAGAAAAAGTGCCAACTATAAAACTGGAAAGCATGGGAGCAATCATCGGGAGGGCCACATCCCTGCTCACTGACAGGCACTTCACACACAATCCCTTCCCGATGTAAGACCTGCAAAAATGTAAGTCATCTGAGGAACCATGGAACTGATCGTCTTAAAACTATTACTCAGCACAATCATCTTATTCAGTCCATCACACCCCCAATTAGTAGAAATAAGATGGTTGTGCAGATACAATGGAACGCCCGGCGTAAAGAAAAGTGTTGGCCTCTGCACAAATCGCCGGCCTTTTTCATTGTTGGAGATCCAATCGCACCCGAATCGCTGCATAACTTTGATCTCCGTCGGGCTCGCCTGCGGTTCGTAAGCTGTCAATTCCTCCACCGACTCAAAATCCCGCTTCAGCAAAATGGCGAACGAGAATTGCAGCCTGGCATTATCCGAATCTTCGATTTTCCCCACCCCGTATAAAACTATCGGCAACTGAAAATTTCCCGTCAACTGTTGCTGTGTACGCTTCAGCCTTTCGAAATGTTGAACAAATTCGCCGCCCATTATTGTTTCCGTGAATTTCTTATAGAACCACGATGCCTCCAGCTGCCGTATGGAGGCCTCAACGGCCTCCCCCACTCTGATCTCGTCGGACGTGGGCTCCGCCGGGGCCACCGGCATAAGTGGTGGTGGACAGAGCAGTTTATCAGGTGGATTAGGATTCAAACTTAGGATTTTCCATTTGTTATTCATATCTTTGTTTAAATAGTCAATATGTTTATCAGAAATTGATTTGATTTCGACCTGATCAACGAAACCGTCAAAGAAATGCCATACCAGATTGTAGAACACATGGCGGAGAGCAATTTGATGTGGGTCTGCGGCGGGGCCGCCGAAATGAAAGCTCCACCACTGTGACTGACTGAGGTCGAAATCCTCGCCCCTGCTCAGCCAAATCGGGAATTCTTTAACTTTGTCTTTGTTGGTTTTTTTGATTGTTAGAGGATATTGAATTTCCCCAAAATTCCTGGGGAGACAGGGGACCCATTGTGTAAGGGGTTTGCCTAAGACAATAATCCTGTTCAACTCCTGTGGCATTTTATTGGCCTCCAGTATTTTATTCCACAGATAAAACTTGCAGTCAACTATGAAGAATAGAGTCGGCCTCTCCACTTTGTTTATTATGGTGTTTGAATAGCATTGGCATTGGAAATGATTAATGACTTTGCATTCAGATGCAGATAGATTTTGATCGTAGATTGTTACGTCCTCCACCAGGTGTGATTCGTTTTTTAAGAGAAGGGCGAGGGCGAACTGCAAGCGGGAATGGGAGATATGATAAATGTCTAGTTATGAAATATGATATTGCAAATCTTTTTATTTTGGGAATGGAAGAGGAACAACTTTGTATTTTGTACTGAAAATTTAGATTTAGAATCGTCTTTTAATTCTACTATGGATCAATCTAGTAGTTTTGGGTCATTTTTATGTACGTAGATCTATATTGTGATTGATGAATCTAATCTAGGCAATTGTGCACTCCTTTCCGATTTACCAAATTCTCTTACCTTTCATTCATTGTCAAGGATTGGTGATATTTAAAATATCTTGGAAGATCATTGGACCATAATGTTGTGTTCTCCTAGATGAACACACTTGATTAAACTAGCTTTTATAGTTATAAAAATGAGCAAAGACAACACTCTTTAGTCATACAAATATTCTAGGATGATGCAAATTCAAGTTCTTTTTCATGCTTCAAAGTCATGTGGTATGAGAATAATGGTCCTTGTAATGCATAGGATTTTTAATGAAATTATGGATGATAAATGAATACCTTTAAATACCACTACATAGCAATAAATCATGTGAAACATGTACCAAGTTGGCTCGTGGTAGGAATGGACTAGAAATGAGTGTGCAAATTTTAAATTTTAGTATTTTAAATTAACGAGTCAGTTCCAATGCAAGATCAATATTGTGTTGCATGATTGATCCAAAAAAGTGAAAAATTAATATTAAGATATAGACTAAATGTTTGGATGTGTGAGGTGTAATAAATAGCAAATGCATAGAAATGGGTGATACATTATTAAATAAGTGGGAATGTGTAAAGATGAGGATTTGTGAAGGATTTGGAAATGAGCCCAACTTTGTATATATGATTGTGTCATTTATTGATATATAATTATATTAAGTCATGTCACCAAAATGTGACCAAATTTGTACAAGATTGTGCAATTTTTTGATATGTAATTGTATTAAGTCATGTCACCAAAATATGTCGAAAACTAATTAGGAATTGGCATGGGCATGCAAGTTTCACCATCACATTTTCCCCAAACTTTGAGGTTTATGTGAATCCTTTCATGAGCATGTATTTCAAAGTAAATGAACACTCATAAACATACATGTAAAATAAATATATAAATATAAAAGGGCACAATTTTCATGTACAGCAAAGGACCCCACTAGTTCTCATCATATGTGTTCATCCTTTAGTAGACATGTTGTATAGACCTTTCTAGTTGATCCTCAAATTTTCACACATTTTTTTTACATAACCAAGATTCATCTTCAATCATATAGAATAAACATTCACCCAAATAAGATAGAAATTATCCAAACACAATATAGGCTCAAGAACAACAACTTGATTCATATATATATATATATATATATATATATATATATATATATGCATAAGAAGAAGAAGAATTATTTGTAATTTATTTGAGTATTTGATAGTCTAAACTAAAAACTTAGGAATTAACAATAGTCAATTCAAGCTAACTTGTCCAATACTGGACAATTGCTTATATAGCCAATTTGATTTTTTATCGATTATGGGACAACAATTACATAGTCAATTTAGGCTATTTTATCCATTGGGCTAATTTTTCAATACAAAATAAACAATATATCATGATCAATGTGGACCATGACTCCACTCAATATGGGATGGCATTCAAGTGGTCAAATGGACCTATAAGGATAGGTATCAAAATAAATATGCTTTGGCCATAGACTTTGACTCATTGGGGCCAATCTGGGTCATGGGACACTTGTAGAAGATTCATGTAGTATGTCCATTATACTATATTGAGGGTCTCTATAATTTCATATAAATTTAAAACAAATGATTGTATACCCTCCCTTAGGTTTTAGGCTATTGGCCAAGTACAAGACTAATCCACCTCAAGGATTCTTTTGAGTATCAAAGACTATCTTTTGTAATTGTTTTTTATTAGGTAAGCAAGGTTTTGAAAGGGCCCTAACCCTTGTACAAGAAAAAGATGTTTCGTGAAGCTCTACCAACAACAACTAGCAACAAAAAACAACAGACATCAAAAGGAACAACAAGACAAACAAACCAACCATCCCACCAAAATCATGGTGGTTTAAAAGATTGTTCCAAATAACTTTATTTTATCTCAAAACAAGGATCATTCTCCCCCAAACAAACTTTTTTTTGGGGGGAAGAGGAGGCACGCAATCACTTGAAGAACCTTCCCCCATCCTCAAAGCAATAGAAAAGGTGTCAAACAACAAACAATCTGATGGGGGAAACTCTTTAAGATCAAATTTTAGAACTTCCTGACAAATAGGAGAAAAAGAGTCCTCCTTAGCAACTTGTTAATTTTCTATCTTATTCCAACTAGGAGTAAAAAATTCCTCCTTAGCATCTTGTTGATTGTCTTTCTTCTTCCAAACAAAGTGTTGTTTCTTGTTCTTAAGACAAGTGGTAATCCTTTAATTTGGGAGTAAGATTAAAAAAGTCTAAACCTAAAACCTCACAATTTCGTCTATATTGTTGATGTTCAAATCTTCACTTGAAACCTACATCCATATATAGATCAACACCAACATGAAAAACATCACAAATGTGGGATTCAATTTGTGAGATAACCTCTATGATTTTAGAAGCTGGTTCATATGATCTTCAATAAATTCTTTCAAATTTACAAAGAAAATAGAAGAAGAAAAAAAGAAAATAAATCCTATCTAACAAGAAAAACACCAAGAAAGGCTACCTATATGCAATTCTCTAATAGGAAGCAAAATTTAATAAACAAATATTTTAGCATAGTATGCCACATTCTCTTCATTCTTGAACCAAGAATAGATTACAAAAGGAAAAATGCACAGTTATCAAATATTCAATCGATTGGCAAGAAGCACCCACAAAGATTAGATGTATATTAAGGCTACACATGTGAAACAAGAATATGAGATCAAATTTACTGACAAAAAAATGAGCATAGTTAAAAAAAATGTTTTGTTTGAAATGATTATACAAACAATGTAAGAGGCACAAAAACATAGTCACAAGAATGTTCTTTGCAGATGTAATGATTCATAATATTTTTCCTTCAAAAGCTCCAATACATGTATATAGAACTTTTTCATAAAAGAATCCCCTCTTTCAAATGAACAATTAAAATATATATCAAAAGAAGATAATATGAAAAAAATAGAAAAATATTAGATCTCAAAATCTTTTTCTACATGCAAAGTTTTTATCTACAATCAAACTTCCAATTTTCTCCCTTCATTTCTACACTAAACTTCTCTTTCACATGCAAAACCTTTGTGTCTTATTACATGGAAGTTACTTTTTGTTTCCTTTTACTTGCATTCCACTTTTCTCTTTTATAAAATGCTTATCCTTTAATAAGGATAATTTTAAATGATTTAATAAAATAATTTATATATTTATAGGAGTTGGAAAATATTTGAAAATCTAAAACATTGGGCTCACCATCTACCACATCAATTAAAATGGACCAATGACCAATTGCACACCATTTTATCTTGGCACTTCTAACAACTCCATTATGATGGGCCATTGGCCAAGGGAGATCTAAGCTAGAAATAAAAAACTAATGGCACAATAAATTATTGTGACATCTTTGGTGGACTCAAAATGATGCACAGAACATTAGATAGACCTTTAACTAGATAGTTGAGATGTTGGGCTTGGGTATGGAGATGCTTCTAATCAAATCCACTCACCCATACTCCAGAGGATCATGGAATGCCCCCAAAATTGTAACACTAAGATATAAAGTATGGAAATACAAATAAATAAATAAAATAAAATAACAAAATACATATTAAAAATATAAAAAAGAAATATTTGTAATTTAATATTATTATAATTATAGCTATCATAAAATAACATTATAATTATAATTATTAAAATATAAATATAAATATTAACATTTTAAATATTATTATAGTTGTAATTATTGAAGTAAAATAATATATATATATATATATATATATATATATATATATATATATATATATATATATATATAAATAAATAAATATATATATATATATATAAATAAAATGAGAAACACATAATATATAAATGATAGGAATGGAAGTGATCCATTATAATTAGAAAAATACTTTATAAGGAGAGTTGCCTTTACAGGTAACAGCGATTCACTTAAGGCAGCGATCTGGATAGAACGTGTCCGTTGCCTAGGGAATAATATGAACAGTTATGACTCTTCCACCTTAGGGAATAAAAAGGGGTGCATTTCCAAGAAAGAGGAAAACAAGCAAGGATAATCAAGCGTTCAGAAATAAGAATAGCAGCAACAGTGACCGGTTTGCATTAGAATATAAAGCCACTTTAACATATATATATATTATTGGATTTAAGCATACAAGTATATATACATAAGATATATCTGATAATGAATAATATGTAATAAGTAAAGAGTATATACATGAATACTAACATAAGGAAAGAATAATTATATAAGTATATATATGAATACTAATTGATATAAGTAGAGAATATGTGTGTGTGAATACTAATTGATATAAGAAGAGAATATGTGTGTGTGTGAATACTAATTGATATAAGAAGAGAATATATGTGTGTGTGAATATTAATTGATATAAGTAGAGAATATGTGTGTGTGTGCGTGTGAGAATACTAATAGATATAAGTAGAGAATATGTGTGTGTATCATATGCAATTATTCAATAATGATGCTTGCAGAAATTATTGAGCCTTATAAGTAATTATGAAGCTTTAATTATAAGTATGGATAATATATCTTATTTTTTTATTAACAATAACGATATCTTTTGAGTGTTAAGAAAAGATTGATTGGAGAGCAAGTTGACTCAATCTGAAAATCAATATCTGAACATTAAGACATCAACCATTTGATCAGATAAATATAGATATTGAACACTAATATAAGAGCATATTCAGTAACATATATTTTTTTTTATTATCAACAGTGATCGATCTTGGTTTGACAATAATCAGTCATGAAGGGATGTGGCAGGACTGCAAAAGGGAGAACTGTGAGAAGGGCGCCCTATTATGCAAAAGGGAGAATTGTGAGAAGGATGCCCTATTGCAGCCTCCCAACTATCCCCAAGTGAATCAATTGTTGAAGTAAATGAAGAAAGGTCTTCAATCATAAGAGGAGAGGTTGGCATGATGGAGGAGAATTGTGTAAAGCCCTCACTAGGTACACCACCTCATGATGATGGTTGAGGACCATCGATTAAGGACCACATGAGGCCACAGAGGATAAGGTCTTGTTGTTGGGCCTAGGGGAGGATACTTAGGGCACCTCATCATGTCCTCCTCATTATGGTTGAGCCCACATAGTCCTTGGGGCTTGTTGTATATATATATAATCTTTCTTAGACTTAGAACTAAATGTATTTCATGGACATGTCTGTCACATTCATCTAACATGGTTGCAGGTTTCCATAACCAGACTTACATCATCTCAATTTTAAGTAGGAATATTATCTGCACTACCTGCAGACTTAATTTTTGATGTTTTTGCTTACTTCAACTATCTCACTTGAGTAATCCTCACAATCAACAATGTAGGGAAGCAATCTTGGTTACCAACCATAGAGACTGATAATCCTTTGAAACCAATAATATAGATTAGTGGTAATTAGAGTAGATTCATTGCTCATGATCTCTATATCATATATCTTCCATTGTATTGAGATAGAAATCACATTGGTAATGGTGGAGATCAAGCAAAAAGATGATCTATCTAAGGACCCTGTGCTATCTTCATTTTCTCTACGGCAGGAGAAGGCACAATAGGTAGAGCTGGAAGCTGAAAGAGAGTATCGCATTGATCTCTATAAATTTAAACAAGAGCTAGGGTTGGAGTTGATGGAAAATGTGTCAAAGTTTCCTCACATTCATTTCCCTTTCATAAATAAAGATGAATTTTTATTTGCATTATGTCAGGCTGCCATCAAAATACCCACTATAACATTTAAAACCTTTTTTATGCCATTTTAAAATAGTAGGAAAATGTGCCTGCACATGTCGAACCTAGAAACCATGTCTTTACTCCATTGGGCATTGAAGTCAAATGTAAAATGGAACCACACGGGATGGTGAAAAATATCCATATGAATTGAACCATTGAACTAGAATCAACTCACATATTGGAATAAAATGATGCACCATAAACTGCCTTTAACTGGAAAAACATTACCTTTTCTTATTCAAAACAAACTGAAAATCTAAAAACTTCCATTACATACTACAACTTATTCCCTTAACTGAAATCAAACTAATTACACAAAAATGAAAATGGGAACATGTCTATTTACAGGAATTACAAAATGAATCCCTCGCCGAATGATTTCACTTCATGTGATCAATTTTGAAGAGGCAAGAGACTAGACAAATTGCACAAAGAAAAATAGAAATATCTTGTACCTTTTTGCTTCTCTATTTTTTGGTATCTTCGCCTTCAAGCTAGGATACCATTTTATCTAATGTGCATGTTGGTCTTGATACAGTGGAGGGTGGGAAGGGAACACCAAACGTTGGAGTTCACACTCTTGCTCGTATACTAGACTATTCATGGATTTTAATATGTTGGTGACTTCGTCTACATGTTCTTCTTCATGCATGTGACAGAAGAAAATGCCAAATTTTGGCTTGAAGGCAATAGAGCTACCCATAACAGTCCTAAATCTAATTGAAGTTCTTTCCTATATACAAAGAACTTTTCTTGGTTACTTTCCACATGCAACTCTTCATTGTTGATGATCACCTCAAACATGCTATGACAAGGAAGCCTTTGATGATTTTGTTCAAGAAGAAGAGAATACCCATCCTTGGAAAATAGGTCCATCTCCTCTTTTAAATCTACATATACCTCATTTATGCTCTCTTCATGATCATCTAGAATGTGCTCAACGATACATTCTCCTTCATCAAGAAGATGATATCCCTGTTGGATAACTAAGAACAAATATGAAAAAATTTGTTCACCATGTTCAATCTCCACAGCACCATTCTCTACACAATATGGAATCTCATCAAACATATCAATGCCACCATTCTTTGCAGCTTTTGTGATAATTTCCTTCAATGAGATTTTGGGTTCTTATCATTCTTTTGCAAGTATTTTTCATCTTCAAAAGTAGTCAAGAAATCATCATCATCATCAAAATACTCTTCAATCCCTTCTTTATCCCATTCTATCTTTGCTTGATATTGCACAAGTTCTCTTTGAAACTGAATATTTTCATCATGCAATCTTTGCATTCTATTCTTATTTGTCCGATCAAAGGCATGAGAAAAAAATTCAGATGAAGAAAAATTTAGAGGTTTCAATTTTGTGCATGGATCCATGTTTCTCACATGTTTATGATGCACATAATCAGCTGTAACCATTGGATAAGCAACAGCAACCTCTTTCATTTCATGATGATCTTTGAGACTTGAATTCTAATGGCATTCCCCCTAAGATCAAACTTGTAGAAAGCTTGATCCAACACTCCTATAGACTAAAATTTTGGCCTTGAAAACACATAAGCTTGAGAATCACAATTTTAAATTAGTTTTTGTGAATGAGGAAAAGGTCTCTCTATAATTTGGCTAAATGCATATTTCTTCTCTTGAAGGTTTTAAGGCAAGAAATTTGAATCATTTTGGTCAATGCATTGGTTTTTTCAGTTCATGAGTTCATGGGAAAAGTATTCCATAAATTTTTTTATCTTGGCCACTTTTTTGGATCTATAAAATTAGTAGGGTGGGTGGGTGCAGAGGTATGAACTTGTATGTATTCATGTGGGACAACTTGGGAAAGGGTACTTTCCTGAGAAATCAATGGTTTCACCAACAAAGGAGGCAATTTACTGGCTTCTATGAGGTTCATTTCAGCTGTAACAACTAAATCATAAGACTATCATGATGGCGATTTATGGATTAAAGCTTGTATGAAGTATAAGAATGCAAAATTGGGAGGTGGTCTATCATGATGGCGATTTATGGATTAAAGCTTGTATGAAGTATAAGAATGCAAAATTGGGAGGTGGTCTAGTATCGACCGAAAACCTTTTCCATACCTTCTCAAAATGTGCATTAAAATCATGCATGCCCTCTATAGGGAATTTCTCGATTGTGGTGGTGCTATGGATAAGTGAGCCGGTATCTGCACTCTGTCTGAAGTGACTGAAAAGTTGATCACTTAGCTGATCCCAACTTGATATCGAACCGAATGCCAAAGTTCTGAATTATTCACGTGCTTTACCTTTGAGAGAAATGCAAGCAGCTGGAGAGCAACACTCTCTTCTATGATTTTATTAATATTGCATAAATTTATAATATCTTGGATATGATCTATAGGACAAGTACGTCCATCTCCATGAAAATGAGGTAATACCTTCAATATTGATTCAGGAACTTCACAACCCTGTTGTTGCAACAGACCACTTGAGCACCAAGCCACAAAGGATAAATTTCTTGGCTGAATATTAAGATTCACATGAATATTGTGGGCTGCTATGATCTGCAAACATATGACGATTTTGGATCTTTAATTTAAAGGAGTCACCAACGGAGTCACTAGATGGAAGATTCATGTTCTTATTAGTAGATATTTTTGTGATTTTCCATCAAAATTTTAAAATTTAGAACAAAATCAAATCAGATGCAGACTAAATCCTTTCATTTGGTTCCACTGGGCATGTCAAAAATGTTGATGTTCAAATCTGTACTTGAAACTTGCACCCATATACAAATCTACACCAACATAGAAAACCTCACAAATGTGTGATACGATACATGAAATATCCTCTAGGGTTTTAAAATTTGATTCTTTGTAGGATCTTCAATGAATTCTTTCAAAGTTGCAGAGAAAAGAGAAGAAAACAAGAAAATAAATCCTATCTAATAGGCGTAATGCCAAGATAAGACTATGCAATTCTCTCCTAAGAAGAAAACTTTGATAGATAAATATTTCAACATAGCATACCATATTCTCTTCATTGTTGAATCAAGAATAGATTACAAAAGAAACAATGCACACTTATGAAATATTCAATTTTAGTGAGAAGCACCCACAAAGGCTAGATTTATATTAAGACTACACATGCGAAACAAGACATCGAGAAAAAATATATATTTCATTTGAAATGATTATATCCAAACAATGTGAGAGGCTTAAAATTGTTCTTTGTAGATGTAATGATACATAATATTTTACCTTCAAAAGATTTAATATATTTTTTACAAAGCTTTCTCATAAAAGAATTCCCTATTCGAATGAATAATTGCAATATATAACAAAAGAAAGAAGATATGAGAAGAATATAAAAAATCTTAGATCCCAAGATCTTTTTCTACATGCAAAGGTTTTTATCTGTAGTCAACTTCCAATTTTCTCTCTTTATTTTCACATTAAACTTTTCTTTCACATACAAAACCTATGTTTCTTATTGCATGACAATTAATTTTTGTTTCCTTTTACTTGCACTCTACTTTTCTCTTTTATAAAATGCTTTAATGATGATTTTTTTACATGATTTAATAAAATGATTTAAATATTTATAGGAGCTAGAAAATTTTTGAAAACTTAAAACTCTGAGCCCACCATTTGCCGCATCAATCAAACTGGACTAATGACACACCATTTTATGTTGGCACTTCTAACAACTCCAATATGATGCGCCAATGGCTAGGGGAGATCTAAGATGGAAATAAAAAACCAATGGCCCAATAGATTACTCTGACATCTCTAGCGAACTCCAAATGATGCACCAAACCATTAGAAGGACCTTTAACTAGATGGTTGAGATGTTTTTGGCCTTGGGCATAGAGATGCTTCTAATCAAATCCACTCATCCATACTTGCAGAAGATCAATTGTGGACAATAGTGTCGACCAAATCTGTGTGTGCCCTCCTCAACACCCTTGTCACTCTTGCAAAAATAGTGAGGAATATTATCTATATACTATCTGCAAACTCCTAGAATGAAGAAGAACAATAGGACTATGAGCATGCAACAAGTGCAAAGATGCTTCTTTAACTATCTCACTTGAGTAATCCTCACAATCAACAATGTAGGGAAGCAACCTTGGTTCCCAACCACAAAGACTAGTAATCCCTTGAGCCCAATAATAAAGATAAGTGGTAGTTAGAGTATAGATTCATTGCTCATGATCTCCATATCAAATATCTTTCCATTATATTGAGAGAGCAATGATGTTGGTAATGGTGGAGGTCGAGCAAGAAGACAATCTATCTAAGGACCCCATGGTATCTTCATTTTCTTGATGGAAGAAGAAGACACAACAGGTAGAGTGTAATGAACCAGACCATTTTTATTTTTTTATTATTACAATAGGAAATGCAACACACACCCGTTAAGGTTAGCTCTAAAACCAAAACGATGTGGAAAGCAACTCTAACCAAGGATGTACACCAAGATCCCGATGTTGGGAAAGGTGTGAGCATATGGTCAAAGGATCTGATGCAATGTTGAACTGAAAGGGAACTCTAACCAAGAAATGCGTCTAGGAAAGACGAGCATATGGTCAGAGGATCTTATGCATGCTGAACTGAAAGTAACTCTAACCAAGGAATGCGCCAAGGAGTGGCAAGCATATGGTCAGAGGATCCCTATAAATTACTTGACTGGAAAGTAAATAGGTGGAAAGCCAACCTCTTCTACTTATTCAGCGGGAAGTACAAGTAAGTAAAAAGAGAAGTGAGAATGCTGACAGTACTACTATTCAACGTACAATGAAATAGAGTGCCTGCCAAGAACACAAGATTAGAAGCTTATTAATTCTGCAATAATGTTTAGCCACTCTCCAATGCTCACAAGACCCCTTAGAATCAATTTCTCACTTAGCTAATGAATTCCCATAATCTGATATAACTGATTATTGACTGAAAATGCACAAACCAACAACTCAACAACTCACTATTATGCTCACAACTCACTCAAAACCCATCCAAAATGCATGAGACAAAGTGCATATTACTCCTAGGAAGATGGCGCCCCTATTCCAACGATGAAAACTCACACACAACCCCGTATTTATTTCTTGGCACAATACCCAATGCAGCTTGAAGTGGTACGGCCCTAGGAAGGGTGACTTGCTGAAGATAAAATCAAGGGAGTTTCCAAAAAATCTGCAAACTTGCACAATGTGTCACCCCTAGCAATAAAACACAATGGTAAAACACCCAGAAAGATACTATTTTTATTTTTTGATTTGTGAATGAAACTTACAATCAGCTACATAAAACCACCAATACCAAAACTTCACTATCATGCTAGAAACTGAACTATAAATGCAAGAAACCCAACTACAAATGCAAAGGACTCCATTACAACTACTATCTCAACTAGTTGCTATCTTTCAAGCAAGAAGATGAGCCAATGCTAGGAGGTAAGCTTTCCTCGAAGCGTGTGCCTGAAAACAATCCAACAGCATAACGATATGGTAGACAAGAGATGATGAACTGAAGAGCTGAGGCTTGTATTTATAGATTTGAGAGAATCTTCTAGAAACTTCAAGAAGGGCGCCCAAAATAGTCAAGCAATATTCAAACTTGTGTTGACCCCATATTCCTCCAATAGTGGCGTCCAAACTTCAATAGGCAATATTTCTTTAATTTAAAATTACCTTCTCAAAAGTTAGCGTCCCATTTCTCCAAGCAATATTTTGACCTTAGAAACATTAAATTTTCTCCTGATGATGCATCCACCTATGAGGTCCCCCTTTTCAAAACAACTTTAAGACATATAACTAGGCCAAGGGGTTATATCATTAAAATATAACATTATTAAATTAACTTATCCCTCTAGAAAATGCATCAAAAAGCCAAAAATCACAATACCAACTGAACTAGCTAAAGAAGAGAGCCAACTACACTGACATCAACATGACCACTTCCAGAAATAGAATTTACTAAAAATAGTAAATTCATGAAGGTGCTCAGATCACTATGCAAGCCATACCACCGCGAAGCTCTCTAAAAACCCAGAAATAATCCGCAAACCAATCTCCAAGCTTTGAGCAACAACATCCTCAAAAATGGGAAACCCTAATTTTCACCCTCTGAGTAGCCTACGGGTCTCCGGGGTAGGCCAACATTCAACTGAATTGATCACACTTGAGAAGGGGACATTACATAGAGATAGAAGTTAAAAGAGAGTATCACATCGATCTTTATAACTTTCAACAAGAGTCAAGGCTAGACTTGGTGTAAAATGTTCCAAAGTTTCCTGACACTCATTTCCCTTCTATGGATAAAGATGAATTTCTATCTGCATTATGTCCAGTTGCCATCACATCATCCATTATAACATTCAAAACTTTTTTATGCTATTTTAAAATAGTAGTCATTACAAATTATCTACAATACACACTGCCATAGGATAAATGAAGAGATCCACCATGCTAGATGGTAGTCCCATGTATGTATCTCCAAAAAAAAATTAATCTCAATTGCAACAAAATGAGAGATCAAAACTTGTGAAAATAAATAATTTAATTTTTTTATCTATGCCATTTAATTAGTTTAAGAAAATAAATTTAAGAAAGTAAAAAATTGTAATTAATTTAAATAGATATGAAGGATTCACTTTCAAATAGGAACAAAATAATGTATTCTACTAGATGATGGAAGTACTAGAAAAAATAAGGAATGTGGAACTTGGTTTAATGGTTGTGATATAGATACCAAGATAATAGAGAGTGAAGCAAATCTAGACACTAGTTATTAGGAAATCTAGCTCAAATTCTTTCATAATTGTGAAGGAGACCCTTCAATTCTAAATTTTTCCTTTGTGCATAGAAAATAAAGATGTTTCATACAACACTAAATAAGCTTGAAAAATAGACATGAAAGAGTGAGAAAGAAAATACCAAGATGTATATGAATCAAATAAATAAAGGAATTTGTTGAAATAATGAGAGATGGTTAGAAATACAAAATCATATAATGAGATAACCAAATATAGATCATCTCACGAAGTAATCTCAACAAAAAGACTTTTGTTTGGAATAAAAAATATTATTAATACTATAGAGGATCTTGCCAAAGTAGTCAAGCCCCTATTTTAGCCCTTTGGCTTGATTAAGCAGTGGATCTAGAATTTGTATGTACACCTATCCTAGTGTATTTTTCTAGGAGGGTAAGTGCAATGCCAATAACAATAATACAATAAATCAATTTTATGAAAATATTACTAATATACTTGTATGTAAATGAGACAAGGAAATGAAATCACTAATATTTCTAAAGAAAAAATAATTCATAAAATAATGCTTAAATGAAGAGAGAGGAAAAGAGGAACAATGATAAATTTCACCTAAATAACATTGAAGAAGAGGCAATGATACCCAATGAAAATGTTAATCAAAGAGATAGAGATTGTTGTTTCTCTAAGAATAGGGGGAACAACAATTTAAAAAACTACAATTATTGTGGAAGACATAGAGAAAAAATAATTTATATTAAAGAAATTTTATAAAATTCTTGTGTACCCTCATAAATAAGAATAGAATTTTTATCCTGTTAACAAGTTTTTTTGTGCATCATGACACAAACAAAATACAAAGTACTATGTATCACTTGAAAGGAAATCTAACCCTTATGACTCAGAAAGATCACCCCAAGGTCTGATAGTTAGGTCTTGACTTTGCAAAAATGACTCAGTGGTTTAATGTTTTGTTGTTTAACAAGGGTCCTTACAATTACCTCACTAGAGTTTGAGGAATAAGGGTTTTGAATGGTTTGGACTTGATATGAAACCCTAACTAGATTTCTAAATCTAGGATCTGAAAACAATCTTCAACATCTGATTTTACACTATGGGTAATGCTTTCTTTCTAAACTAACTTAAATTTTTAAATAAAAGTCAAAAGATACCTAGGGTAAGAAGATATTAGTTAAGAAACCCTAAGGGAAATGACAATGATTTAATGCTTCAGATAGATAGATCCCTCACTAAAACCAATTCTTGCTTAATCCTGGAGACTAACTCATAATGCCACAAGAACAATGCAATCTTCAAAGGTAATGAAATATTTTTGGATTATGAAAATTCATATATACTCAATTCTAGCGTGACTTAAATAAATCTTCATAATTGAACTAATATCAAATAAGGTTAAAAATAACCATGCAAAGCAACTTACAATCAACAAGCTACAAATGGTATGAACTAGAGCTCTATCAAATATCTTCAAACTTCATCATCATTATGACTAAACTTTATCTAAAATTGAAGAAAAGGAACCATGCCAACATAAGAAACCACAAGTGGAACAAAAAAATTCAATGATTTTCTTGTATTGATTCCAAAATGTCTAGTTACAACAATTCCAGTTTTCAACAAAAACCCTTTACAATGAGAGAAAATTGCCCTTTTTAAGGAAATGTCAATAAAACCTATGACATGATCAATGGTGGAGATCATCCCAACACCAAGGTTCAAGATTACATTAGCATTTAAAATTTAGAGTGCACTAAATATTTGTCACCTATTCATCATCCATCTCTAATGGAATCCAATTACAATTTTCTTGGGATATGTAAAAGTATAGAATAGTATAATAATATAGTTGTCATAGTATTAAATTACAAATCCTATATCCCAAAAAATTGGGGCACAAATTCCCAAAAATACACTTTTGAATAAATCCAAAATTGAGCAAGTTGGTGCCAAAATCATAAAAAAATGTCATCAATGACACTTCTGCCCTCTGATTTCTCTTTAACAACAAACTTGACAAAAGTTGTAAAGATGAGAGTGATCTCCTCATTCTATAGACCAACTACAACATGAACTTTATAACACTAGATTTCATACTAGTCTATCAACTGATGATGCAAATCCATCCATGTAGACTTCTAGCTAACAAAATTATGGCCACTATCAAATATGTGTCTCAACCAAGCTTGAGCGGATTGAGACCATGACCTCATATATTGCATTTTTTCCACTTCATCTTTAGGAAAAACTATTGGAGTAACCACCTTTCCTTGCTCAATTTGAATTGGAGTGACCAAATGCTTAATAAATATGGTGAACTCTGCCACTTGGGATCTCAATTCACCTTTAGTGCCCTCATATTTATTCATCCTCTGCATTATATTTGTTACTGATACTTGAAGTTCATCCTTTTTTTGGCTTTGTTGGTGGGGCAGAGGTTAATAGTGGAAACATTAAATTCCTTGGGTAAAATAGTGTAGTTGTCCTTATCCACTATGGGAGTAACTACATGCAAAATTCTAGATCCTGAAGCATCCTCAATCATATGATACTTTATTTTTTCCCCTTTATTTTCTTTTGGATTTTCTATCCTACTAAGGATAGCCTCTAATCTTAGCTCAAAATTTTCTATTATTGGTTGCTACTCTTTTAACTACTCTTGCAACAAAGATGGTATAGTAGCCCTATCAATACTTGATTCTACCTAAGAAGGATGAGGAGGAACTTCACTTTGAATGTCTTCTACATTTACATATGCTTCTTTTGCAAAGGTTTGCTACTTCAAGCCTAGTGCTAGGAATCTCTTATGATGGCCCTTCCTATTGAGAGGAGACCTCAATTTCCTTTGTAGAAAACAAATTAGCCATATCTTCCTTTTCATATGTTTGTAATCTTTCAAACACTATTTCAACATTCTCCATGGTTGGAGGTTCTAGGGTCTCTTGAGAAGTAGGAATAGGGGAATCCTCAACAAGTTGACTCAACAAGGTTCTATTGACCGAAGATAAAACAGTGGTTTCCACTTCCTTAGGCATGTGAGAAAGGTTGGAAATGAAATTTTGGAAAAGTTCAAGGGAAGGAGGGAGAGAAATGGATGGGATGGTGGAGGAAATAGTGGACATGGTAAATTGAGGAGGAGAAATGGAAGAGGGTGAAGCCCGGGTGGTAGGAGAAGGATTAGGGGAAGAATCTATGGTAATAGGGGCAATGGAAGAAGTGAAAATGGAAGTGGAGATATCTACAAATATATCAATATCTAATGAAGGGAAGTAGATATGGTAGAATGAATGGTGGATGTAAGGGGATATGTGGAAATGAGAGGAGAAGGCAAAGAAATAGAAGTGGAGGGTAAGGGAGACAAAGAAGTACCTTCTTGATCCTCAACTATAGGCTCAGTAGAAACTAACTTCACCCTTTTGGTTCTTTTAGCTTGTGGCTTAGCCCCTTTAGTAGGTTCAATGTTTCTTTTGTATACTTTGGGCTTTGTAGTAGGTTGTCTCTCTTCTTCTTTTTTCCTTTTGGCCTTATCCTTAGGCTTAGAAGATGTTCCTACTTCAGTTGTTGTTGAATCCTTATCTTTCTCAACTTCCTCTCTTGTGTGTTCTACTCCTTTAGAGGAATATTTCTCCTCTTCTATGTTCTCAAATTTTAAGTCCACTCCCTAATCCATTAAAAAAAATATATTTAGCTTCTACTCATCTCTTAGTAATTCTCAGGACCAATCTAGTTACTATATTGAGGTCAATCACCTCTTCCTCAACCCAATCCAAAAGTGGGATTGACTTATCTGCTAATTTATTGTATTCTACCTCTTGGCTGAAATTTCCATCATCTTCAACCTGATTAGGAATAAGAAAGAAGCAAAGAGTTCTTATATAATCTATTGCTACTCTAGAATAGGTTATTTTCCTTCTAAATCATTAGGGCAATTAGACCAGAAGTCTTCAATGTGCATCTTATACATGTATTTTCTACCCATATATTTCTTCATCTTTCCATACGGGTCAAAGTGTCTCTTGATGTTGTGAAATTGGAAGTTAAAGAATTGAAGCTCAGCATCTAATCCCTCAGTTAATTGGTGCAAAGGGTAGGCATATAAGCCTCTTCCAACTACCATAGGATAAGGCACTCCTACCCTATACTTATAGTTTAACAATTTGTTGGTAGTACAAAGTTTCCTAGTCATCTCTAATAGTACTATCTTGTCATTAGGGTACTTGGGAAATCTGTAAGGTACCCCTAAGAATACCTTTATCTTGAGATAGGTAAACTTAGGAAACCGGATGAACCAGTAATCAAACCTCTTGATCATGTCCATAGAAAAAGAGGAAGGCCTCCTATTTAGATCTTCTAGTGTTCTCACATTAAACATGATGAAAGCATCATTTACCCTCTTATAAAGGTTCATTGCATTATGTATATGAAGCTAAGGATAGCAATCATAAACCTTATGCTAATTGGTATCATTGCCCACTAGGCCTAAGCAAGTCAACACATGAAACCTAAAGTTTCTAGCCAAAGTATAGACAATATAGGAATTAATGTGGGAAATCCTAGATTCCCTCACCATAGAGAATTTATGGTGACTATTGTCACTCACAATATGATCCCAATGGAATTTCTTGGATCCTCTAAGAATTTCCTCAACATAACAAAACATCCAGTTCTCAAATGTTGAGGTTGAATCAATACCCATCACCCTACTAAGAAATATTACCAAGTCATTGATTTCAAGTATGAAATCACTTCTATACAAATATTTTGGAAATTTAATATCTAAGGACTTAGGATGCTTCATCCATAAGTTATTCACAGTCTTCATCATTAGTTTGGCCCTTGGTTGAATACTCCCCAAGCTTATTCCCTAGTGGTTAGAGACAGTTGAAAATGTTGGAATACCAAATGTCTATTAGATGGAAGCACTAGACAAATCTTCCAATACTCTCCTATCTATTGATATAATATTTCTTGTCTTCATAATGATTTTCTTTACATTCCATGATCAAATCAAGAGATTGCACTAAGGTAGGAAAACCAACAACCTAAGCAATTCCATTATGCACTATTTTCCTAGCATAAGGAGTTGGGTTACTTCCAAACATTCTTTCCTTGAACTCTTCAATGTCAATGTTGACAAGGTTTGTGTCTCATATCATACTCCAATTTGAGGTAATCTTGGTCTCTGTATACACTCCCTTGAACTAATAATTCATCTTTGCAGTTTTATCCATTCAAATTTGCATTAAAAAAAACTTAATGAAGATCTTGTTGTATACACCTAAAAATGGTTTGGATAAATCTAATTAATTAAATACATTTATTTGATTAATTAAACTTTAATTCATCTACTATTAAATAAATAAAATTATTTATTTATATAGTTCATTTCTTTATTTCTTCTATCCTATTTACATTCTTCTAATTATTCTCTTTTAATTAAATAATCAACTTCAATAGTTTGTATTATTTAATTATTTATTCTCTCTTAATTAAAAAAAACTAAATCATATAGTCTTATTTAATTATCATTATCCATCTTCTATTAAATAAACAATTTCAAATATTTGTTTTATTTAATAATTGTTATTTCTTCCAAATATTCTAATTTGCTCTAAATTGAATATTTCCAATTTCTTCCTAAATTGAATAAATCCAAATATTCAATAAAAAGCCTATTTCTACAGTTATTTCCTCTTTTCACTCATCATATCCACCAACAAAATTAGATATTTTATATCTAATTAATTCAACTCAACCTTCACGGATAAATCTGGAGACAAATTGGAGACAAATTACAGGAAAATTTCTTCATCTTCTTCCTTTGATTCTTCATATCCTCTGGCTGAATGTTTTTGTGGGGAGGAACAATCTCCATAATCTTCTCAGGCTTCTTCATCTTTCACCATTGAATCTTTCAAATCAAATCCAGATCCTTACTTGCTGCCACATCACAAATATGTTGTCGGGAATCTATAAATACAGCCTCTTTCTACAGGAAATGGATCCCAACTTTATGCAATCTTACTCTGCAGAAATATCATTAAAGCAATTAAGCATTTGAGCATTGAACAAACAAAAAATAGTAATTAGCAAATTATTTTAGAATAGAAATCATAATCACGACTTTTCATTTGGTTGCATCTTAGTTTACAGTAGTTTGTTTTATCATTTTCATGTCATTTTCAGCTACAGTATCATCACCATATCATTTAGCAATCATTATATAGGATTAGATTCCTACATTTAACAATATCTCATTCTCTAGATTGTCATTTTAACAGTCACAGTGCTTACACAATTTGAGAGCCACAATGATTTAATAAATCTTTGGAGATAGAGAGCAATAGGACGCTTTTAAGAGATTTCCTGCTTTAATTAGATTAATTGTTTGTTTAAATCTCTTGATATAATGTCTTATTAGGTGTTTTTGTCATTCATTATGCATATTTTACTCACACATAAATTGGCGCCCATCGTGGGGCCCAAAAGTCCCATTTTTAACATCTATTTTTGAAAAGTGTGCTCACAGGTTTCTGACGTGTTTTGTTTTAGCATGATCGAGAGTTTTTATGGCATATACGAAAGATATTTTAGCGCATCCAATTACTGATTACGACGCATCTGACAAATATTTCAGTGCATACGACTACTATTACGATGCATCTAGTATTCTATTTCACCACAATCAGGGGGTTTTCTTTTAGCGCATTGACCCTTTCTTTTAGGGAATTCATCAATTTCTATAGTGCATAAAATTGTTACTTTAGCGCATTCAAATATCGTTTTAGTGCATATAATAAATATTTTAGCACATCTGACTATTATTGTAGAATTTCAAAAAAATCTGAAAATTAATCACTATTTTCTTTGTTGTAGGGACAAAATATGCTTGTCAAAGACAATTGTTGGAAACACTTACGCCGGTCAAAGACAAAAATTTACAAATTACTAATGGTGTTTGCAAGGATTTAATTTTATTATTGTTTTTCCTTTGGTCAAGATAGTGCATCTAGCTTAATTAAAGAAATAGTTTGAACCCCATGTCCACTGTGTTTCGAAAGCAATAGGCTTATGCTCTCCCCTTAACTGGGTGATCAAAATGCTAGACTTGCTATCCTGCTTTATTAACACCTTTAGAAGGCCTGTTATAGTGGGAAAAAGTACTCACCCTATAGGAATGACCTAAGTGGGAACAACTAAAGCCAGGTTTTCCAACCCACTCTAATCAAAAGTGAATTTGGGGGAACCCACAATTCAACAGAAGTGCCCAAGATAACCATCCCAAAAACCTTCGTTCTAAAGGTTGGGAGGTCTCCTAAGGGAGTTTATCTATGTCACGCCGAACAAAAACCCTTTCTACGAACTTTAGTGTAGAATCCAACTGTGTCAGTTTCCAAACACTTTTTATATCACAATGCAAGGGGAGGGAAGAATCTACCCCCAAGACACTCACCATATAACTATCAGATACCCTGGCCAAAAGTGGAGGATTCGACTTTGGTTAAGACTCGGGAAAGGAAAAAATATGAGCGCCCTCTAGGGGGTGACAAGGCTATGTGAGTTGACATAGTTGCAAGCTATGGGCTATGATATTCTAAGTGACCTTTGAGATAGAAAAGTGCTTGAACTATATTATCTTGTGTTAAACCTATGGAAATTGAAAGAATCAAACCTAATTCTAGAATACACACTCTTTGTTTAATATATGGATGTGAAACCAATGTTTAAAAACTTGTTGCTATGTGTGTAAAATCATTTCCAAAGGAATTGTCCAATTAGAGCACCAAAATTCCAAGTTCGCAATCAAAATATCCCCCAAATCTTTACTGATCAGAAATTTTCACCCTGGAATCAATCTTTTTATTGAGAAAAAGCAAAAAAAATGGATATAACTATGAAAATACTAACCACTTCCAGATTAGCACAACCAACCTCTATTTCAGCGCATATACTCAGTCTATTAGTGCATCTGCCTTATTTAAACAGTGCATTAAAACTCTGTTTTAGTGCATCTGTCATGTTTTACAACGCATCCATATAGTCTGTCAGTGCATTTACCTAGTATTTTAGCACAACCAATCTCTGTTACAGTGCATATTCCCAGTCTATCAGCGCATCTAACAGATATTTTAGCACATACACCCTATTTTACAATGCATATACCCAATTTGTCAGTGCATTCAGTCAGTTTACCAGTGCATTCACACTCTATTTTAGCGCATCTGAGGTCTATTTTAGCGCATCCAAAAAATTGAAAACTAGAGAGTTATTTTTACCCCCAATCAAACAGTTCACATCAGAATTTAGATTTTTATCAGAACAAAAACATTTTCTTAGTCAAACCAGTGTCTTAAACTTGCAAAAATAGGACCTTACAAGCCAAATTCTTCCAAATTAAACCAAGATCATACACTTTTAAAGTGACTTATCATCAAACAAAACTCTTGATTATTAGGTTAAGTTTCATTATTAGGATCAGTCATCCTACAATCACGAAACGAAACAGTATAAAAAAAGAGAAAAATATAACTTATTCTCATCAATATAATTTATCATTCTATTTGACTTAGTTATTATCTTTGGCACTACTTCACAAAAGGATCAAAGTTTAGTGAAAACCCTAACACTTGTATGCCCATTTTAACAAGGTTACAAAGACAGAAACTCCTAGAAAAAGAAATTGAATCTCTAAATATCATGGCTAAAGAAAAACCATTTCATAGATTACATTGATCTGAACCTGAGGATATAACTAATGAGGACATCCAAACTGCACAACAAGATCCTAAGTTCCACCAATTCATGGAAAAAGTTTTGGAAAAGGATGGAGAAAAATACCTTTTAATGCTAGCTAAATTAGGTGCAAAACTTCCAAAGGACTTTGACGTTAATCGACTAAAAGAATTACCTATAAGAGCTAAAACTGAACCACAAAACACAGATCAAGTGACTTCCCTAACACATCAAATGAAAAAATTGCAACAATAACCTCAAGATATGCAAACAGGGATTGCGAGAAGGTACTTGTTACAGGACATTTGTCCCTATCCTTTTGATCCAAGTGTGGACATGATACCATTTCTGAGACATTACGAATTCCCAAAATATGACAAATACAATGGTAAAACTGACCCAATAGATCATGTGAGGGAATTTAGAACCATGAGTTTAGAATTTGCACAAGAGGAAACTTATTTGATGAGGCTATTTCCAAGAATTTTAGGAGGTCAATGTATGGAATGGTTCTCTAAACTACAACTAGGAATTCGATCTTTTGAGGAACTAGTCAACAAGTTTATCTCACAATACTCCTATAATATTCAACATGAGATAACAATAAAGGATCTTTACAATACAAAACAAAAGAAAGGTGAAACATTCCTCTCATTTCTACAATGATGGAGAAGGTTGTTTGCTAGGTATCCTCGTTCCATACCTGAAGAGGAAAAGATGGAACTATTCATTGACAACCTAACTGATGAGATGAGCTACAGGCTTGAACTACAATGCCCACCTACATTTGAAAAAGTGATTGAAAATGGGCTCAAGATCGAAGAAGCCTTGGTCAAGAGATGGGTAATAAAAATCTACAATGAAGGATAAAATAATACAAACTCCTCGAATCACTATAATAACAATGATAAACCAAAGTTTTGGCAAAAGAATAGAAATACTGGTAACAATGATGTTGCAAATGAAACATAAAATGCAAAACTAGTATTTAATTTTACGACAACTACTGCAAAGACCAATCAAAACAATGACCAAAACATCAATCAAAGTTTCAATCAAAACAACAATCCAAACAATGGTGAATCTAAACCACAATCATATCAAAAACCATCAAATCAAAGAAGATCCACACCGTTGGGACAGACACTAGAATCAACAATGAGAGAACTTCTTACACATGGACTTATCACATTACCTGAAGCAAGAAATTGGGAACCAAGAGTAAAGCCATCTTGGTGGAATGACACAAACTATTGTGACTTTCATAAAAACAAAGGACACAAAACAAATGATTGTATGCAATTGAAACATCTAGTACAAGATTTGATTGATAACAAGAAAATTTTCATAGAAGGACTACAAATGAACAATGATCATAGTGCATTTAAAAATCCTTTACCAAATTATGAAAAGGGAGAATCTTCTTCTGAAAATAGTAAAGGTAAAAATGTAAACTACATTTATGACAACACTATTCATTATATTTATGTGGTTGAAAATAATGGTGCCACTGATAATCAAACTAATAACGTTGGAATCAATGACATCATACCAATAAATATGATCCCAAACATGATCACATCCAACAATTAGATTAATGTCATAAAAATCAGGGAAAAGCAAGATTACAAACTAGTCAACGTAACAACAAGGGGGTAATCCAAAGTAATATTGAAAAGAGTTGCATCTCAAACCACTGCTACCCCTTCAAATTAGTACAACATATTTGATCAACTACAGAAAATACCAGCCCAAATATCAATATTAGAACTCCTTAAAATATCACCATATCATAAGGAGGTTTTGGAACAAGCTCTTGTGGCCACCACAGTACCCAATAATCTGGAAGTTTTCCAATTACAGGCTATGGTGGGACACTTAACCACACCTCACTGCTTATCATTTTCTAAACAAAATGATGTATCACTAAATCATCCGCACAATGCTACCCTTCACATTGAAATCTTAATCCACAAACACTGTGTTAAACGTGTCCTAATAGATGGTGGAGCTGGTTTAAACATTTGCACTTTAAAAATGGTCTGTGCACTAGGATATTCTAATAATGTTATTGATTCCAAAAGGAAAATCACAATAAAAGCCTATGACAAAGAAGAGAGATCCTCCAAGGGATTGATCACGTTGCCTATTCAAGTAGGACCAATTGTGAAGAATATAGTTTTCCAAGTGCTAGACAAAGAGTTAACATATAATATACTCTTGGGACGTCCTTGAATTCATGAAATGAAAGCAGTGCCTTCAACTTATCATCAGTGCTTAAAGTTTCCTGTCAATGGACAAGAATTCACTATTTCAGCTGACTACAACAATCCCCAATATTGTAACACGCTTAAAATAGCTCAAGACATTTTTTGCCCCATAATAGGGAAGCAAACACTTCTAGTTCATCCAACAATGAAAGGCAACCAAACGTGGTATCTAAATGGGTTGAGAAAAAGGACCAATCAAAAGATACAAGTTTTGTCGACTCCACTCCATCAAACAATTAAGGTCAACTGAATTCAATATCACAACAATTCAAGGAAAAGATTCAGTTAAAAGACAAAGGCATGGGAGAGTATTCCATTGAGCAATATTTATGTCTTTCACAGCTGCTGCCATCTCCAAGATCATATGGGCAGCCATCAACATTAACACAACAATCATCACAACCTACTACGGTTTTGGATGATATATTTGTAAAGGCAAGCACTTTAGAAGACGAATCTGAAGATAAGACCATCCTCAATTGGCTCTACAAAGATGAGGAAGCATCTACATTAGCAACTATCAGCATAAAGACATATCCATATGGAAAGGGAAAAACAATATTAGAGAAAATGGGGTATGAAGGAAAAGGACCTATTGGCAAAAGAAAATATGGCATTGTAGAACCCATCCAACCTCTCACACTTCATTCAAAAGAAAAAACAGGACTGGGTTATACAGAGGAAACAAAAGAAGAAATCACTCATAGAGTTGTTGAAAGAATTCTTCAAATGTGGGATAGTTCTAAAATAGATTCCAATGAGTATGAATGGGATTATTTATCTAAATCATCATAAAAGGATATACAAATTGATATCATAAAAGAGTATGCACCCACACGTGAGGAGGGACAAAGCTCAGGGACTAGACCCCTTATATTTGGATCACAGAATATCGATGACTCAAGTGAGGATGGACAGATATCGAGTGAAAAAGGTGACTTGGAGGAGAGTAATATCATAGACCTTGACATCGCTATTGATAACCTTGACAACATGGCTATCAGAACCCTCACTGTCATTGACCTTAGCCAATTTTATGACCTTTTACCCTTAATACATCCTAAACTTATCGACTGGTTACCAACTGAACCTATCAATGTACCTATCTTTGCGAATGATGATGTTATCGTTAATTTCCTTTGTTGTGACAAACCTAACACAAGTTCTAATCATAAATCTCATAACGACGCTTTGAGTCAGGAGGGTGTCAAATCTTCCAATTGCAAAATTGAAAATAGGAATAATGGATCTAATGGTGAAAACCATTTAATGGCAGCATTAGATCTTGAAAAAGTAAAAATAAAGAACGCATCTGACAATGAAAACCTATCTGAGGCACCGAAGGATGGGAGATTTGACACCCTTCTAGAACATTATCATGAAAGATCATTAGTATTGGTGGAGCATACACAATCTATCAATCTGGGCACAACAGAAAAAGCAAAAATTCTACATTTGGCAGTATCTATGACTGAACAAGAAAATCCTGAGTTCACTAAGTTCTTTGAGGACAGATGCATTAACTTTGCTTGGTCTTACTCTGATATGCTAGGTTTAGACCCAGATCTTCTAATGCACTATTTATCTCTACCATCTAGAATAAAACTTGTGAAGAAAAAACTAAGAAAAATGCATCTGCATATCGCCTTGTTGGTAAAAGCAGAACTAAAGAAGTTGTTAGATGCAGGATTCATTAGATCTATTGATTATGATGAGTGGATTTCTAATATTGTACCTATTTCTAAACCAAATGGTAGTATCAGAATATGTATTGACTTCAGATATCTCAACAAGGCATGCCCAAAGGACTATTTTCCTTTGCCAAACATTGACATTATTGTAGACTTAACAACAAGACATGCCATGTTATCACTAATGGACGGCTTCTCAAGTTACAACCAAATCAAAATAGCACCAGAAGATCAGGAGAAAACAACATTCACATGTCCATGGGGAACGTTCTGCTGGAACGTCATGCCCTTTGGGTTGAAAAATGCAAGGGCTACATATTAGCGAGCAATGCACCATTTTCCATGACATGATGCATACATTTATGGAGGATTATGTGGATGATATATTAGCAAAGTCATATACCAGAGAAGGGCATCTAGAGATCCTAGAAAAAATCTTTACCAAATTAGAGAAGTTTAATGTCAGATTAAATCCTAAGAAATGTATGTTTGGTGTTACATCAGCAAAGCTTCTAGGATACATAGTTTCAGAAAAGGGTATCGAAGTAGATCCCGCCAAGGTCAAGGCCATAATGGAAATGCCACCACTAAAAAATAACAGTCAATTACGGTCTCTACAGGGCAGGCTACAATCAATCAGGAGGTTTATCTCCCAATTAGCAAACAAAATTCATCCCTTCAATCATTTGCTACATAAGAATGTCTCTTTCAAATGGGATCAAGGATGTGAAACAACTTTCAATCAAATAAAGCAATATCTAATGTCACCACCCATACTAATTTCGCTTACAGAAGAGAGACCATTATTACTATATATTGCAACAACTAAGATTTCTTTGGGTTCTCTATTAGCACAAGAAGATCCTGCGAGAAAGGAACAAGCTATCTATTATATTAGCAGGGCTTTGAATGGTTATGACATAAATTACACCTTCATCGAGAAAGCTTGTTTGGCAGTGGTATTTGATACTCAACAGTTGCGGCATTACATGTTAACCCACACAGTCAAACTCATAGCAAAGATTGATCCATTAAAGTATTTACTCAACAAGGCTCCCTAACAGGAAGACTAGCCAAGTGGGTCATGATCTTGAGTGAATTTTATATCCAATATGTGGATCAAAGAGCCATCAAGGGTCAGGTGATAGCCGATCAATTAGTTGAAGCCCCACTACCAGATGATCATCCAATGAACATTGAGTTTCCTAATGCAAACATTCTTATTATCACAACACAACAATGGATGCTTTATTTTGATGGGTCCTACACACAACATGGGTCAGGTGTGGGAATTTTGTTTGTTACACCTCAATGACATACCATCCCAAAGTCCTACAAACTCATGTTTCCATGTACAAATAGCGTAGCTAGATATGAGGCATTAATCATTGGCATCAAAGTGGCAATTGAATGGAAGATCACAGAGCTACAAGTATATGGAGATTCACAACTAGTCATTTATTAGGTAAATGATGAATATCAAACACAAGATGAGAAGTTGATGTTGTATAAGAAAATGGTGGATGATTTCAAAAATTACTTTGTGGATATCAAATTTGAACAGATTCCAATGGCAGAAAACAAAGTTGTTGATGCTATAGCAACAATTGCTACTCTCTTACAGATACCAGAAAAGTGAGGTCGTTATGAGTTTATGGTGGAACAAGTGTCTAATCCTTCTTATGATAATCCTAAATCTCAAACCATATGCCATTTAGTTGATGTTTAATCCTCAATTTATGGGACGTTGAATCCTCAATTTATGGAAAGACCTATGCTTACCTAAAAGACAATATCCTTCCTCTCGATCTTTCCAGAAACCAAAAACGCAACTTCATCCACCAAACCACACGACATACCTTAATTGCAGACATACTTTACCATCGAGGTCTGGATGGTACTCTTCTTCGGTGTCTAGAACATAATGAGTCTGAGACAGCCTTAAATGAGGTTCATGAAGGTATTTGTGGAACTCATTCAAGTGGACTAACCCTAGCAAAGAAACTCCTCTGTTTGGGGTATTACTAGCTGAATATGGAGGAGTCTTTTCAATTTGGTAAAAGTGCCAAAATTTTCAAATCCATGGTAACCTAATCCATGCACCAGCACAAGAATTGCAATTATTCACTTCAACATGGCCTTTTTATCAGTGGGGACTGGACTTGATAGGAAAGATTAATCTGTCTCCATCCAATGGACAGAAATTTATAATCACAGCTACGGAGTACTTTACAAAGTGGATAGAAGTTGTTCCCTTGACAACAATCACTAGAAAATAGATTTCTTCTTTCATACTGAATTACCTCATTTGTCGGTATGGCATTCTTCAATCCATTGTCACAGACAATGGTAGACCTTTTAAGAATCAAAATGTTAGGAACTGTGTGAGAGGTTTCATATCCAACATCATTTTTCAACCCCATACTATCCTCAAGGAAATGGCCAAGCAGAAGCCTCAAACAAAACTATTTTGAAAATCCTAAAGAAAATAGTCAATGATGTTGGACATGATTGGCATAGTCAACTAAACCTTGCTCTGTGGGCATGCTGAACCAGTATCAGAATACCTACAGGAGCTACACCACATGCCTTGGTATATGGATCAAAGGCCATCCTACCTATTGAGGTGGAGATACCATCACTCTATGTCTCACTAAAGGGAATTATTTCAGATGAGGATTATAGAGTGTCTAGACTTCAAGAGCTAGAACTATTGGATGACCGTCATCGATAAGTTGTGGACCATTTGAAGGAATATCAATAGAGGATGTCCATAAGCTACAATCACAGAGTAAAACCTAGAGAATTTCAGGTTGGTGACTTGGTCTTAAAGGAAAACCATCGAAATCAACAAGACAGAGAAAAGAAAGGGAAGTTTGAACCTAACTGGCTAGGTCCCTTTGTTTTCATATTAGTCTATGGATCTGGAGCCTATCAACTATCTACACCTAAAGGGGATTTGTTTGACAAACCTATCAACAGTCTCCATCTCAAGAAATTCTACACTTGAATCATCTAGTGCATGGTTGGAGTCCTGGGAAAATGGTCACCTTGATGAAAACCTAGCAAACATGCATCTTGGTGACAGAAAAAATACAAAAAAAATATAAAAATACAAAAATACAAAAAAATAAAAATAAAATTACAAAAAAATCAGAAAAAGAGAAAAATACAAAAAAAAAATCTGAAAATCTGAAAAAGTGTAATAAAAACATGTAGTGAAAACTTGGAAATAGGCACTACTTGTGATTTAAACTAGCTTTTATGTCTATTAGATACATGTCTTTGTCATTCACTTTCACCATCATTCTACCTATCATTGAATAGGAAACCTCATGTACATATCCTGGCAATTGTGGTCGTGTCTCACCCTAGCTTGGGGGAAAAATCCTGAACTCACTGGGGGCAATAAACTTTGAGCTTAATCAAATGGACAAACAGCAATATGACAACAAAGCAAACACATAATCATAGGGAAACTCAACATTGAACATACATCAAACATCAAAACATTTCAGAAAATCAACCATCCATATCAAACAGCTGAAATCAAATCAATCAAAACAACTTTATATTGATGATATTCTTTTGAATCATGATTTTATCGCTTTAGCTTGAATGTTCAAATTTTGTACTTTGATATTTGTTATCATTTCTTTGGAGCAACACGATGATGTATTGAACTAGAGAAGCTAGGAAGGAGAATTATATTTTCTTTGTTTGTTGTCTGTGAGTTGATCATTCTTATTGTGCGAATTGTCGAGAGACGTGCTCTACAAAGTATCACTGATGACATTCCAAATTCACATAGTAAAATAATTGATTCTTGTCTATTTACACAAGAAATGTTTAGGTCATCTCAGTTTAATTATACCTAGATGCTTGTGTTAACTTGCAATATAAAAAATCATGAAAGTAGTATTCAAGTCATCATTGGTCTAAATTATACCATTGATGCTTGTACTCACTTTCAACATTTTAAAGGCTCAATGATGATAAAAAGCATGATAAATGGACTGTTAAGATGACAACTTTGACATATGTAGATCTGCATGGTTAAATTAGATTGCATTTATGTTAGTTTTGCATCTATAGAGTAGTTTATTCCAAAAGCTGGTGGAGAATTAAAAAAAATGATGTTATTTTTCATCATTAATGGATTGAGTATACTTGACATTAACAAAAACATCATCATTATCATATAGTTGCATAATCATTTGCATTGCATACATTGGAAGGAATTATCATATCATTTAATCATTCATACATTAAATTTGCATTTATCATATCATATTTTTCATTTGTGCATCACATCATATAATTGCATAAGAAAAATATCAAAAACAAATCATCTACATAGTTGCATCTTCATTAACATTATCATATCATACACCATACATTAGAAGTATCATCATATTTGATCATTCATTCATCCATTCATTACATCATATATTTGCATTTGAAATACCAAAAATAAATAAAGTGCATTGTATCCCATTTGCATCATCATGTCATATATCATGGAAACATCATATCCAAAATTATACATTTAGTTGCATTATCATATCGTTCGTATATACACATGATCATACCATGCATTCATTCGTCATCATTATAAGAATAATCACATTTAACATCATAAAATCATAGCATGTTATCATGATCATAAATTACATCCATAACATCATCATATAAAACATCACATGGCATATAGAACAAGAAATTAAATGCATCCATCATGGAACCATATAGAACACATATAGATCGATAAATCCACCGCATATCATATAAATCTCAAAAATCATAATGTCAAGTATACAATGATGTCTAAAGTGTAAAGAGATACAACATCAAAATGGTCATGAATCAAAAATTGGAGTATACATCATGTCTTAAAATACAACAGGGAATCCAATCCTGAGGCTATGTGTTGCTAGCCCCAGATGGTGTTGGCATCTCGAGAGCAGTGCCTCCCCCACAAGACGTACCAGGATCTCTTAGATCTCTCGAAAGAGGCTATGTCACACCCCTACTAGTAGTCCTAGAATGAGTCCTACCAGATTGAGACTAAGAATAACTAACTCTCTGCTTTGTCGGAACTACATCATGGCATCGGCCTCTATAGTACTCGGCCTCTCGACCCACATGGGTAACCTCTCTCATATAATTAGCTAAGGAGGTACCCTCAGCTAATCTCTACAGTCTATCATCCAATCCCTTTGCCTGCTCTGCAATCTATCTAGCTACATCTCTCTTAGCTATCAGAGAGGCTATTTGTCCCTATGCAGCTGTCAACTATCCCTGTACCTGTGAGAGAGCATGTGCATGATCTTATGCCTGTGTCTGTGTCTAGACTAATAACCCCTAGGCCTGTGCCAGCTGACCCTGTAGTGTCTGCATCTGAACCTATAGGCTAAAAATCTGAGTCTACTGCTATGGGGAGGGTACTCCAATCTGCACATGTTGCTTTGCTAGAGCTACCCGTGATCATCTCTTATGAGACACCATGAAGTCTCTAACCTCAAATTTTGGGCCTCCTCCACCCTCATCTCCTCCATCATCCCCATCTCCATCATCATCTCCATCTCCATCTCCATCTCTCTCCTCATCATCACTACTCTCAACATCCTTTGAATCCTCCTCCTCCTCCTCATCTCCCTCATCTCTCCTTCATTTCCGCCCATGTGCAACTACCATCTCCTCCTCACCTAGTATCAGCACTAGCTCATCTGGGATGGAGATCTATGGGAATGGATGTAAAATGAGGTATTGTCCATACTCCTCAGTAATCGGAGCCTCAATGATCTCAGGATGAATCTCCCAAATAAAGGCCTATAGACCTCGGTACTCCTACACTGCAGTATCATATGATAAGAAAGGTCCCCACTTGATGTTGACATCATGCATAATGTGCAACACCCTAGGGCATGCCTCGTACTCTGCCATACTATCTAAGCACCCTCCTTAGCAAAAATATCTCAATGATGTAACATGTCCTACCAATCAGGTACATGGACTGGCATAAGTATGGCATCTTTGTATCATACTTCGGCTACTGCTTACAATCAAGATAGGGTCACCATGTAACTGCCTCTACATCATCAAGGACTCTCCTCCAATGCTCCAATTTTCCTAGTCTAGGCTGAGTAACTGGACCTGCATATACATGAACGTATGGCCTCATTGTGGGTCACTATCTATCTGCAACTAGACGAGTGACCGCTATATGCTCCCACACCCACCCCTGAAGTAATGTAATTCCTGAAGACAAACTAGCCCCTCCAAGGTAGACCACCTGATGCAAATCGTGGTATAGGTGGGCAAGCATGCACATACCCCAAGCATATATAGTACCATGGACGATCGTACTCTCCAAATACAACCCCACCCAACTAAAAGTCCCTTTGACTTGCAATCAGGACAAAGGAACCCTCCAATGAAACCAATAAATACCGATGGAAAGGTAGCATAGGCATCAACCATCTCTCACCATGGAATCTCATATCCACAAATTGTATCATCCTGAAAAACTCAGCGCAGTGCATCAATCCCACCCTGCTCAAAAGAATCATAAACTACCAGCTCCCCAACAACAAGTATCTGCAAGATCTACCATACATCCTCTAGAGTCATTATCACCTCGCCGATAGGAAGGTGGAAGGTATTGTGCTTAGTATGCCATCTCTCTACTAAGGCTATCAAGAGTCCTCGATTAATCCTAATCTGGGGCATATCTAGAAGAGAAGAAAAACCACATCATGTGATAATTGATGTCTCGGGTTGCACTAGTTGTGGTATCAAATAAAATGTCCTAGGAAACCACTCTCTGATCTGTAAGTTCGTCAAAGGCTCATATCATCACATAATATCGAAGGTCAATAATCTTTGTCAATTAATCAAACATCAATCAGCCTATCAAATCTAATCAGCTCTCATGAGACTTTGATCAAATCTCGTGAGCAACTATCATTGACCTCACCTATCATGAGGTCAATCATCAAATTATCATTGAACCTCGCCTATCATGAGGTATATCAATCAATCTATCAATGAACCTCACCTATCATAAGGTCTATCAATCAATCTATCAATGACCCTCGCCTATCATGAGGTCAATCATCAGTTTATCATTGATCCTCACCTATCATGAGGTCAATTATCATCAATCAATTATTGCATCTCACCTTTCATGAGATCAATAAGCATCTAATCTATCAGGATCATCAATCAACATCAACTCAAAGGCCGATGTGATCGAAAGTTATCAAAATCATGGAGTTTATTGACGATTTACATATTTCTAACTTCAAAGCACTAAAACAATATTTCAATGAGCTAGAAAAGTCAATGCGCCATTAAAATTCATCGATGTGCCAAAATAGTGTTTCATTGTGCTAAATCAGCCAATGCACCATTTCAGGGTGTCAATGCGCTATTACAAGCGACTGATGCGCTATATCATCCAAAGTGCCATTTCAGTTATTCAATGTGCTACTTTATCTATCCTAAGCGCTAATTCGGTCAATGCACTAGAACCCTATGTCTATGTGCTACTTTATCTATCCTAAGCACTATTTTGGTCTACGCGCTACAGCTACCTATCTATGCGTTATGAAATCTGATCTATGCGCTAAAATGGAGAATGCACTAAAACAAACGATGAATGCACTACATCGGGCTGTCAAATTGTTATAAAATTCAAAAATTGAATTCAAATGACATAAACACACAAAAATCAAAAAGCACAAATCATGAGGAGGTTTTTAGGGTACATACTAGAGCTCCATACGCAGTCGGGCAGTTGTGTTGTCACACGTGCTCGAAATGGTGAGTGTGGTATGGAATAACCATTTTGCTCCAAATGCCAAGTTGGCTCTCACTCTCAAATTTTAAAAATCAATATGCACAAATGAATTTGAAATCCAACTTTTTGACCTTTTATAGGTTAATTAAGAAGGATTTTGGTGGGGTTTATTTATTTTATTTTCCAGGGAGTTTAATTCATCAATATCACATCTGGCGTAGTAAACATCATATTTCAAGAGATAAATTGATTTTGCATCATTGAAATTGAAAATCTTTATCATATCATCAAAAAAATCATAAAAATTTGAAAATTTCTGAAAAAAATCCAAAAAAATAAAAAAAAATCATCAATTTATCTCCCAAGGGAGCATATATCCATCATCACCTGAAAACCAACATCTGGGGCATACTGAATTTTTTTTTGTCAATACTGGCAGCAGCAGCAAAATTTTCTTTGAAGCAATGCATAAACACATCACTTCAAAGAGGGGAAAAATGTATACACCTAAAAATGGTCTGGATAAATCTAATTAATTAAATATATTTATTTGATTAATTAAACTTTAATTCATCTACTATTAAATAAATAAAATTATTTATTTATATAGTTCATTTCTTTATTTCTTCTATTCTATTTACATTCTTCTAATTATTCTCTTTTAATTAAATAATCATCTTCAATAGTTTGTATTATTTAATTATTTATTCCCTCTTAATTAAATAAACTAAATCATATAGTCTTATTTAATTATCATTATCCCTCTTCTATTAAATAAATAATTTAAAATATTTGTTTATTTAATAATTGTTATTTCTTCCAAATATTCCAATTTCCTCTAAATTGAATATTTTCAATTTCTTTCTAAATTGAATAAATCCAAATATTCAATTAAAATCCTATTTCTACAGTTATTTCCTCTTTTTACTCATCATATCCACAAACAAAATTAGATATTTTATATCCAATTAATTTAACTCAGCCTTCATGGACAAATTTGGAGACAAATTACAGGCAAACTTCTTCATCTTCTTCCATTGATTTTTCTTATCCTCTGGCTAAATGTTTTTGTGGGGAGGAACAATCTCCATAATCTTCTTAGGATTCTTCATCTTTCACCATTGAATCTTTCAAATCAAATCCAGATCCTTACTTGTTGCCACATCACAAATATGTTGTCAGGAATCTATAAATACAACCTCTTTCTATAGGAAATGGATCCCAACTTTATGCAATCCTACTCTACAGAAATAGCATTAGAGCAATTAAGCATTTGAGCATTGAGCAAACAACAAATAGTAATTAGCAAATTATTTTAGAATAGCAATCATAATCATGTCTTTTCATTTAGCTACATCTTAGTTTACAGTAGTTTGTTTTATCATTTCGTGTCATTTTCAGCTATAGTATCATCACCATACCATTTAGCAATCATTATATAGGATTAGATTCCTGCATTTAACAATATCTCATTCTCTAGATTGTCATTTTAATAGTCACAGTGCTTACACAATCTGAGAGCCACAGTGATTTAATAAATCTTTGGAGATAGAGAGCAATAAGATGCTTTTAAGAGATTTATTGCTTTAATTAGATTAATTGTTTGTTTAAATATCTTGATATAATGTCTTATTAGGTGTGTTTGTCATTCATTACGCATATTTTACTCACACACCCATCAATGTTTATGTCTTACAAGGAATTACCTTACACTCAATTCATATGTAAATAATCATGAAATTCCATGACAACCATGCATGAATATCGTCCAAGGTCCAAAGAAAAGATAACAGCAATTCCCCTATAAAATTAATTAATCTTGCACTCACCACTCCATTGTGGAGGTTTGAAAGGGAGAAAACTTGTGAGGAAACTAAAGAAACACAACCTTTCTATAAAAATGACCCTTTTGACCTTGCAAACAATTTGAATACTTTTGACCTTAATAGCACAATTCCCTTACCTTTATTTTGAATAATCAACTATCTCATTTGTGAAAAAACATGCATCACACAATCTTGCAAAGAAATCACACCTAATAAACCTTGCAAAAAAAATTAGGGGAGATAAAACTTTCATAGAGAAATGGACATCCCAAAACACATCGAAGAATGGACATTGGAAAAACCTTGCGAGAAAACTAGAGGGATAAGTCCAAATCAAAAAACACACTGAAACTCTGAGAATTTGATAAAAAGGCAGAGATAACTCACTTTGTGAAAAATGGAACAAGATCGGATGATTACTAAAACTCTGCAAGATGACAATTTTAACAAGATTTAAGGAAAATTGAATGATCATAACCAATGTGGGAAAATGAAGGGGAGACAAATAAGGTCAAAGAACCTCAAAATCCATGAAACTCACAAACTTCACAAATAAATTTACCAAAAAGGTGCCTTGCAAAAAGTCGATGAGGATACAAGTTTAGGCAAAGGATGGTTTGATCCACTAAATAATAATTTTCACATATTCTAAGGATTAAATAGATAAAATTCACTATGGGAATCCACACACCATAAAACCTGGAACACAAATTGAAGGAAAAGTAATGCAGGAAAATGACCCCCACAAATTTCAACAAAAGAGGATTTTATTGATGAATGCCCTAACAGAAGTGTCATGACAACACAATCAATCATGCTCACCAAAACTTCCTAGGACATGTCATTCCCCTAGATGACCTAACCTTAAAAAGGATTCATAAATGAAAACTTCACACACACCCACAAATCGAAGAGCTAAGGTAGAAGACTTAGCGCACTGACTAGGGTAATAGACCATTCGTCGTAGGCTAATCCTGAGAAATGCAACATTTCAACCTCAATTTATACAACCCTACAACCACTTAATCAAGGAGCCAACATGTTCAAGTGATTTTCCAATGAAATAATCATTGAATGCACCTAAAATCACAAGAATTAGCCCAAACGACCATGCAAGTGTAAATAAATTAAAAATGAAAGCCAAGAGGAAAACCTAGAAATGCAATGAAATTGAGTGATAGACACTTGGAAGTCATTGGAAATCATAGCAACAAAGAAGGTTTGATCGGCAAGAGCTCCACAACAATGAAAATCTTCAAGCAAACTTCAAATGATGCTAAATCTAAAGCAAAACACCTATAAACCATTCGCCACCAAATGCCATAAATGCACTATAGAAGATAAGTTGGTAAGAACTCATTTGTGGAAAATGATTCCTTCTTGACCTTGCAGGAAAATCGGCCCTACACAACCTTGGTTGAGTTCGGGCTCAATCTACGCAAAGGAACTTTATAGAGAAACAAGGGTTGTCCAACCTTGCAGAAAAATGAGGGGTGTCTAACCAACTCCCAAATCTTTGCACTCTCACCCAAAAGCTAAACCCAAAGTGAAACCAAGATTCAAAACCAAACAAGCACCAACACAAGATGGAAACCTAATATAAAGCATACTAACCTAAGACGCAAAAAAAGAGAAAACCAAGTAAAAAGAAAAGGGGGGGGTCCTTGTTTAAGAGGGTGTGTGTGTAAGACACAACACGTCCAAGAGTATAAAGCAACTAAGGACCTATAAAATAAATAAGAAGAAAACCTCAAGAAAATAATGGGAGAGTTTTGAAAAAAATGAGAAAAAGAGAGCAAATATAAGGTCCATCTAGAAAAATATCAAACTAAAACTTGCAATTAAGAAGAGGAGCTTAATAAAGATTATTTACAAAATGTAAACATTATCTAGGTATTTTACAATATAATAGGAGAATAATGTGGGATCAAGAGGAATAAAATGGATGGCCAAGGGAAAATCATATGTTGACACAAACGTTATTTTATAGATGAAAATAAGATGAATTGAAAAGAGGTGGGAAAATGGGTTCAAGGTTAGGGTTATACACATATTTTAAAATTTCACAAATACCTCTTTAATTGTGTATGTCCCCATTACAATGGATTATTTTTAGCAAAAAATAATTAATTAAATCATAAAATTGGATAAAATAAAATTTTACAACTAGTGAGGGGAAGAGGCTTAGGAAATATGATAAATGAACTAAAACATGCTAAGGGGGTAGATATTAAAATAGGTGCAAAAATAGGATAGAATTTCTAGGTATGAAATTTATAACCTTACATAAAGTTTAATTATATTCCTACTTGGGTAGCAATAGAGATTTCATGTGCATGTTGAATGTGTGAGAAACTTTATTCTCTATTTGGATAGTCTCAACATGATCAAAACAAAGCACAAGAGCTCATAAGATAATGTAGTGTTTTATTGAGAAAAATACTAGTTTCATGTTTTCCTATCACTATGGCTTTTGACCATGAGATACTTCTACAAAATTTAGTTTATAACCTAATTTCCTTTTTCCACAATCCTTATATGTATAATGGGATCCTCTCAATTAGGTTTAGGTTTCAAGTCTTGGTTGTATGTGAAATTTTGGAGGTTTTGCATTTTTGGTTTAGTGTTTGTTTTTAGATTTTATTTTTCTTATATTGTATTATCTTTGTGTAGTGTAGGAAATTGTATACCCTTTAAATTTCACACTTTTTTTGGGTCCCTTAATTAATTGTACTTAATTAAGCTTCTAATTACCTAAATTATGCATTCCAAAGCCTTATTTATCCCATTTTATGAAAGGGAAACCAACATTTAATTAATGCAATTAATAATTAAATCGCATTGGGGAATGAGTGTCCTGGAATTTTAGGCCAGGACCCATTCGCCCAAGGGAGAATGGGTCCTCTTTAAGTGACATGACCCATTTTTAAATATGTTTTTGGCGATATTCTAATGATTCAAATTTCATATGCAATTTTCGGCTTTTGGAATCTGATTTTTGAGAAATTAGATAAACACCTATAAATACATAATCGTTTGATCATTTGAAATCTAACAAGCAAGAACACTTAATGAGAAAATTTATGAGAGAAATCCTATGATCAAATTACGAGAGAAATCCTATGATCAAATACCATTTCCAAGAGCATTCAAGAATAGATTTATTAGTCATTCATTGCAGCAAATCAAGATCTTAATCATCATGTCAAACTTCATGTGCATTCATGTCATCTTGTGAAGGCTACTATGCATTGTTGATCCTAAAGCATCCAAGCATTTTCAAGTGTCCAATAAATCAAGAAAACAAAGATCAATCCATGGAGTGATGTGTCTGATTTCTATCCTCTAAGGATAGCCAATAAGGGTTTGGTGGGTTATCTAAATCCTATACAAATATTTTGCAAAATCTATTAAAGGATAAAATTATAACATTACTAGAAATTTGACCTCTCTTCGAACCATATATGCAATGGTACGACGCACAACAACTTTGTCAATTTCATCAAGTACACAGACATGATACCGAGCAGTGTGTTTGCCTGTGTTATGAGATTCAGGATCACATTGATGACAAGATTATTTGTCTCAATCGAAGGAAACAAAACTCTAGAAAATATATAGCTAATCCTAACATCCAACTACAAATTTCCACAAATTTGTTCCCTTCTCATTTTGATCATAACTTGGTTACACATTCTTTTGTGCCTTTTGATCTTATCCTATCTAAGTATGTGAACATGGTCTCATTCACTCGTATGCCTCTTGTGTATAATGTGAGCATTGTTCTTGATATTACATTTACCTCACATGATCTACCCTTAAACAAGGAGCTCTCTTTGTTGTATGTTCCCACCCAAATTAATGATAACATCATAACTAGTGTTATAGTTCATCCGTCGAGTCGAGTGAATGTGATCACGAAGGAGGCCTTGTTCATTAACAACTTACACAAGGATAATTATGATGAGTCTCAGGTCACCCTCCGTACTCATGATGGGTTTTCTATTACCCCTATGGGGTCTATTTCTTTGTTAGTTTCAGTTGGTCCTAAGTCTATGGATGTTTCATTTGTTATGATCCCAAAATTGGACATTCAGAGCAAGGTTGGTCATTCCATGGCTAGCCTCTCTAAGTGCAGTCGCTTTTGTAATCCACAAATTCTTGAAGTATCCCCACAAGGGTACCATGCACATTGTCTAGGACATTGGATACAAGCCATTGGTAGCACATGGGGACTTCTCTCTCGATCATTTTTGGCCCACCCCAGTAAGACCCCTCCCTCCTAGAGGAGATCTATTGTATCGATCTTATTATAGGTATAAGATTGGGGGCTTAGCATTGAAAGGTTGTTTTCCTCCATCACCATATGGTGTGTCTTTGAAGGCTTGTTTGTGTGCACAACAATAGGATTTTTCGTCCTCTCCTACAAAGGGGAAGGACAAGCTTGCTCTTACCCTCAAGCCTTCTCCTTCTAGTTCCTCTATGGTGTCTACTTCTACTTATCAACCCTTGGTGGGTGGCATCCTTCGTTGTCACTCCTATGCATGACATAGGAAAAGGAAAGGTGCCTATGCTACCAAAGTTGAAGCCTTGAGTTTTCAAGCTTCTTGTTCTTCCCATGATTCCTCATCCCACCATGTATGGGAGGGGGAAGTTTTTCTATGAGGTTCCTCATGTGTCTTGGCCTCTACAAACTTTGCATGTCCTTACACCTCCCTCTAGGGTGGTGCATAGGAAGAGGCACGATACCAAGACACCTCTTCCTATTTTTGTTTCTATATTTTTTTCTCCTCTTGCTCCTCCTAAGGAGTCTCCCCTTCCATTGGCAATAGTTGTGGAGGTCCCTCCTATGGTAGAGCAAGATCCCCCAATTTCTTCTCACGCTACATCTTTGATTTCCCATAACCAACGTAGTCATCTTGCATGTGAGCGTAAGCACCGATAAAAAATTTTGGCCAAGGAGCACGTGGATTTGCAGCAAAGTGTCGAGGATTCTATTGTTTTTGTATCTTCTCCTTATTTTGTGGTCGCTTTTGCTCCTATTCTTTTTTCTGCTTTAGTTCCCACCACCTTTGTGCTTCTTTCAGCTTCATCAACAGACCTAGATGAACCCAAGTGTTCATCGCTCCTTCATGGAGCCTCCCATTCTTACTTCTCTTCCAAATATTCCTCCTTTTTCACAGCCTGTCGACATGCCTAATACAAAGGTGGTGTCATATGCGGCTTCATCTATGTCTTCTTTTTCCTCCACTTCTTTTGTGGGAATTTTGAATCCCCCATTGAATCAAAAGCTTGAGGATGGCCTTGTTTTGAGAGAGGTTCGTAAGAAATCCTCATCTCCTATGGATTCTAGTTCTATTTGGGCTTGTGTTGTCCTCATGATGAAGGAACCCCCCCGCATCCCTAAAGTTTGTCACTGCCCCTTTTTTTGAGGTTGGCAGTGACTCTCGGGTATCTTTTCCTCCTCCCGCTCTGTTTACACATGGCCCTCCTGAGAAGTGCATGTTCAACCCAATGGAGGATATCCCAACTGTATCTTTGATTTTTTGTAAAATTGATGACCAACGCCTTGCAGGACCTTGGTGACGAAGACCTCAAGGGGCCTTCTTCCTTGGCTCTTGTTGCAGGAGAGTTGGAGAGTACTTCCCTTTCTATCCTTCCCTTGTAGTCTTGTCCTTCTTCCCCCTACAATGATCTAGATTGGGAGTAGGATGATCTATTAGTCGATGAGGACTAGGGTGGTGCCTCCCTCTATATCTGTAGATTAGATTTTTGTGCTTGCTTGTGTTCCCTCGTAATTCTTTATATGTGCTTTGTGCTCTTTCCTAGAGAACCCTTGCTACCATTGTAGGTGCTTGGATATAGGCACGAGAATCTATCATCACTTTCTTCAATTTGTCCCATCATTCTTCTATGTGTCTTGAACTTTGCTTTTCCACATCAGGGACGATGCAAAGTGTTGGGGGTATTTAGGCCTGCTTCCATGTTGATCTGATTTTTATTTTTCATTTTTATTCATGTGCTCTTCTTCATGTTCTTATACATTTAGGGATTGATGAAAATTCATACGTATATTCTATTATCTCTATCTATCTAGATCTATGGACAGTCCTGACCCTGAGTTATTAGATCTCACTACCTCTTGATTTCTTCATATTTTCCTATCTATTTCATGATGTTGCGGTTTTCAATGTGTTGTCCCACACATGTGTGACAACATACCATGAATACATCTCACCATGTATCTCATGTCGTGGCATCTATTGTCTTTCTTTTCTCTCCTTAGAATGACATGTGCTCCTCTACATAGCACACATCCTTCTAAGGGGGGGCTCTCATCTCTACTTAATTTTCAACAAGGAGTATTCTTTCAAAAGGATTCCTTGGTGGAATTTTCTTTCAAAAATATCCCTTGGTGAAAGAGTCTGAAAACTTCCTTTCAAAAAAGGAGCATTCTTTCCCCCTTAGCGAAAGAATCTAGAAACTTCCTTTCATAAAAAGAGCATTCTTTCCAAAGTATTCCTTGATGAAATATCTTTCAAAAGGATTCCTTGATGATAGAATCACTTGTGGTCTTTCAAAACGAGCGTTATTTCAAAAGGGTCCCTTGGTTTCTTGATGTCTTATGAAAAGCATTCCCCAATGAAAGAACCCCTTTGTGAAGGTCTTTTCCAAAATAATTCTTTGGTGTCTTATAATTTGTCTTATTCTTTGATATTTGACATCTTGTGTCTTGGTGTTTGGATGTCTTATATCCTAGCATCTAGCTTGGGGCAACTTGGCTAAACCTGTCTTATCTGATATTTGACATCCTTGTGTCTTGGTGTCTGGATGTCTTATCAGCAGTGTCTTTTTCCAATCAAAGTGTCTTATTGTGTCTGAATATTTTATGGTGTCAAAACACTTTTTGATTTTTTTCCTAACATGTTTGTTTACAACTAACATGATCTTAGTGAGATCACAACAGGGTTTGTAGGGTCGAAGGCCTATGTCCTCTTTGCATCCTGGTGAAGCTCGTTCTACATTAGGTATACTGGATCGAAGGACTGCTTCCTCTACATTTTTGATATATTCTCTTCAATCTCTTTCTACTTTAGCTTGCACATGCTTAGACACATTTTCTCGCTAAAGTGGGGGGAAAATGTTATGGCATAAAATTTCACCTAGTGTAATTTCCTATAATATTACCTCACTTTAGCCTTATAAACTTGATAAAGCAAAAATTTGCCACCTTTTCCTTTCCTTTCACTCATTCCTTTGTCATTTTCCATTAGTGATGGATTTTTTGTTGAGGACTCCCATGCACCACGCAAATGTCTACATGTTGCGTTGGCGTCCTAATAGGATTCATGGATTAGTGGATATTGGAGGTGTTACATTCTCTGCCACCCTGTGAATTGTAACGCCCCTACAAACCTTGATCATCTAAAAACATCTTCTTACCTCCTAAAGGAATTTGTGAACTTCATTCTATCCATTATATCAACTCTCTCTCTCAATTTCATTCACTGTCTATCACTTCTATTCACACAACCTTCACTCTTGTTCTTCTCATTCTACACTCTACACCATTGTCTATTGCAGGCTATCAACCTACATACTATTGGTGTGATCATCTTGTTGTCTTCCTTCTTTTCTCAGATTATCCAGGCACGTAGAAAGGAGGGTAACACATTTATTTACTTGCATGATCTTGTTTATAGAATAACATCTAGATTGTCTTTGTATTCTATAACATTTCCATTTCCTTATCATTTTCTCTATATTGTGGTCTATCTAGTTGTCCGTGGAGGTGGAAACACAAAAATGGGGATTTGACTAAGGCTAACTCCAAAACACAGCCACACCACTTTTTTATTGGCATGTGTGTAGGTACGCTTTGTTCATGAGGAGCTTGTGAGAGGTTGGACCTTCTATAAGTTTTGTTTCTTCTCCTTTTCTTTTGTCATTTCATTATTAGATATTTTATATTTCAAGTTAAAGTATTCTTCGTGGTGTTTCCTTTCATTTCATGTATTTCTTCATTCACTATTAAACTATTAGATAAAACCCTCGAGTTGTCAACACACCGTATGAGTTTCAATTTGTAAACCTTTCTCTTTGTATGTACGAGATGTCGGCACACCTCTGAGATGACAGTGTGGCATGTTGTCATTCGACTCATCTGCTAGCATCCTCTAGCCAAGATCCGGTCAGTTTACAATCTAAGACCTCTACAGTTTTCTTGCCTATTTCCCAAAAACCTCCATTAGAAAACATAAAAAAGAAAAGCTTAGTTTTCCCTTCCTTTTTTAGCTTTTTTAGTCTTGAAGTATTCTTGAGGTAGTTGAGGGAAATTTTCTCCGTTTAGGCTCTATTGCGTCCTAGAGACTTGGGAGTAGTGAATCCCCTCTACACAATTGAAGCTTCCTAAAAGTGATTTGGTTCTTTTTCCTGTCAATGACAATGAAAATTTTAGTCTAGCATAAGGTGAAACTCACTAGAGCTTGCTTGTATGTGATAGAAAGACAAATGTCTTTGAGCACTATGACAATTCATCATTAAGAAAATTGTATGCAAGATGTAATCACCAACTTGAAGCAAGTGGAACACCAACTACTATGATAAATGGAAATCAATCAATCAGCAATGTTCACTGCCAAGAATGCATTTGATGTTGTTCTATGGCAAAAAATTTAAAGGGCATAAATATGGATGACAATAGATTCAAGTGATAGTGTTGAGATTAGAAAAACACAAAAGGTAGATAAAAGACATGAAGACAGTTACCTTGAGAAGGATCTCAAGGGTTTTAGATCATGTGAACTTTATCTCAAGGATTTTAGATCATGTGAACTATATCTCAAGAATTTTAGATCATGTTATGAAAAGATCTCAGACCAAATAGGAGGAGCTAAAGTGATCACATGATAATGTTGTAGAACATTTAGATGATAGTCAAAAGGAAATAAAATACAGTGATGAAGGAAATTTTTATGATGTTTCAATGTGCTAAGTCACCAGATACTAAGGTGTGGCTTATAGAGACAGACTTATATTCATGAAGAAAATGAGGATAGTGCCAACATCATAGTGAATAAGTGCATAGTTAGGGGTGTTTTAGGTGGATGCACAATCACCAAGAACTAAAGAAGAGGGACTGTAAACATAGTATTGTGACAATTAGTAAGAAATGGTGCATGTTAAGGTTTTAAATGATAGTTTACAGTCTAAAAGAAAACACACATTATTGAAAGAAGTGTAACAATTTTGATGGAAACTCAATCCCCAACGAACGCATCATAAATTTATAGTCCACATTAAGGGAACAAGTGATATGTGGTTCAAGGAGCATGTATATGTCATTGTAGCAAAACATAGTAACATGATTGGCATGGTCAATGAGAGGACAAAGACATTACTGTCATAGCAAATGAAGATGGTAGTTACCTTTAGGGAGCATTGTTAAAAATGTAGCACAACATAGTGACATCACTATCATGGTAAATGAGAGGACAAAGACATGGTTGTCATAGAAAATGAAGATGGCAGTTACCTTGAATTAGGATAGTGACTGAAAGGATAGAGAAATAAGAGGGACAGTCATGAAGGCAGTTGAAAATGAGCAGTCAAGTGACTAATGATAAAGACATATCACAATCATGAAGGTAGTTTTCATATCATGATAATAATCCTTGCACAAGATAGTGAGGTCAAAAGGGTTAAGAAATAGATTAAAGGGTTTAATAAAGAGCAACCACCTGGAGGATTGTAGAATAAAGGTGTAAGATTTTTGAAGGAAACTATGGCAATGATTCTCATTATAAAGAGGATGATGACATAGTAGAAGACAATGGAAGATGATTGTGATTTAGTAATGTCCTTGACTGAGATTTATGACGGTCATTTATGACGGTCATTTATGACTATGCGTATGACTTTGACTATGTTTGTAATGTAGTGACAATGACTGTGTATCTTCATTGTGTGTATGACTGAGGATATATCCTCAATGATCTCTCTATGATAGTGAAATGTGTAAACCTTGACAATAACCTTAAGCACAATGAGTTTTATGGATTGTGGTTTATGCTTCTTGACAATCTTAATGACTATAATGCACCTTCTTGACATTCATAGGACTGCACTTTGGCCTCTTGATAGACTTTATGACTGTGTAAATGGATAGCTACAGTCAAGATGGATAGGGCAACTCATTACTTGAGTGATGAGCAAGATTTTGAGGGTCCAAAGCCATTGAGTGGCAGCATAAACAATGGTGGTAGTGAACAAAAAGGAATCATAATCCAAAAGAAAGGAAAATGCAACTTACACATCTTTTAATGCCACATTGATGAGATTGAGTATCATAAAATGTCTCTGGATGACAATATTATTTTGGAACTTCACATCATCAGGTTGTTTCTAGAATCTATGCCTAATCTAGATCCAACCCTACAAGGGAAAGAGTATAGTTTTGGATGTACAGGTTCGACAAGTATCTTTGAAGATAATGAAAGCATTGATTACCTACAGTTGAGAATGAGGTTTTAGTATGGATGAGTGATAGATAGAATTCAAGAATCTGTAAAGACAACCTACAAGGTAAGAATCAGTGTTGGGTGAAGAGTTAATAAAATTTTCAAAGATTACCAATTGGATGGGTTATTAGATTTGTAAAAGCAGACGGATTTCATTATTGAGGATGGTCTTTGTGAGATGAATTTCATGTATTTGCATGTCTCTATGTACATGAGGTCATCTATTCAATTCAAATATCAAATTCTTACCTTGTTATCTTATTCTAATGAGTATGCATCTTGACATCATTCCAAAACATAGTAAAAATAGTCTAATTGACTTTCAAAGATGCAAAGATCTATACATTCATGTTGGTTGGCCTTTATATAAAAAATATGGACATGCATTTGAGATATTTAAGCTAGTAGTGAGAGGTTCAGATTTAGTCCTTCCCTTACCAAAGAGATCATAAGAGAATGATCACAATGAATAAAGAACTGGGAGATTCTAAAGAATGTATGAACATGTTAGTCATGAATAAATTATTTGGAGGAATGGAAAATGATATAAGGATTTCATAGTGACAGTTCACAGGTCTATTACAGGGTAGTGATAGTTAGCAACCAATCCATGAAGATGAATGATAAAAAGTGAATCATGCTAGTCCTCTCTTGAAAAATATAGTGGGATGCAAGTGACCTATTAAGACAATCCAAATATCCCTGCATAGTGACAAAGAAGATAGTCTTCTAATAACCAAAGAACATGTAATGGTCAAAAAGAGTAATATACAAGTTGGAGTGATAGTATATAATGCAAAATGATGAGAGTTAAGTAAATATATGGGTGTAGGATGAAGATGCAAAGGAAGGGAGAGTTTTATGATGATGCCAAGTGGTTGAAAATTGCCCTTCAAGGATTCCCATGACTTGAGTGAGTTTTTGACTATTTCAAGACTTTCTCATGTGCCCTATCTTCATGTAAAAGATAGTTTAGATATTCATGAGGGAGGTTGAACAATTTGGTGGTTTTTATGAGCTATCAAAGACATCATGTAAGCATCTAGGAGCATAAATGAGCAGTTTGAGTTTTCTAAGGGCAGTTTGAGAGCATCTAGGGGTAGTTTGAACTTCTTCCAAAGATCTAGGAGCCTCATAACCAGCTAGAGCACACTTCGGGGAGTTGAAAGAGACCAAGTCAAACAAGAAAACTTCTTGGGCATGAAAATTAGGTTACCCTATTTTCAATCCTTGTAACTTAGTCAATATTAGTCCCTATATGTTCTCCTATGCTTGGGATGAGATATAGGACCCATAGGCTAGCTTTTTTAGTTAGTTCTTTCTTGTTTTTGAGCTCTAGAAGAAAAAAAACCAAAGTATTGTAACTTAGAAAATTGGTTCTTGCTCATTTTTGGAGTCATGTATTGTAGCCTATGAAGGTTCTTTTTAGCAAAGAATAAGCAATGTAACTCATTTTCTAGCCTGTATGTTGTTTATAAGCATTTTTTATCAATAAAGATAAGTTGTTTTTTACCTTCTCAAAGCTATTTCATTGTGCAAACTTCTTCAAAATGGTTGATGTAATCTTGTGGTGATGCCTCTTCCCCTTGATTTTTGTCCTATTTTCATTGCCTTTATGCAAAAAATATGTACCTTTGCAGGTCATGATTTGTGTTTAAACAACTAGTGGAAAAGTTTAAGTTGTGAGAACATTTATAGCTCCTAAATATTATCCCAGTTATCAAACCTGGTCATGAAATACTTATGCAAGAGACATGAAATTTTGGGTTGTGTATGTTGAAATTTAAGTTGTTGATCATATTGTGTTCATTTAAACAAGTACAGGTCAAAAGTCATTTGGTGTATCACCTTATTAAATCCTAGGTTTCATTTTCATGTCACTTGGACTATCTCTTTTATTTGCAAACAGTCGTAGTTAGTTTAGTTTAGCTGATAAAACCAAGGGAACCAACTCTCTCTAGAGGTTGATCTCCAACATTTGAGGCCACACTCAGGGATATCATCCTATGTTCGATGAAGTGGTTGAGTGATTATATCAACTCAACAAGGGTGCACACTTTTAATGAAAAAAGAACCCAGATTTTAAATTTTAAATTTAATTTTTTGAGCCTTGATGTTTCCCTTCATTTAATTGAACTTTTGAATTATGCATAAGAGTTTTCTATAAAAGTATAAAACCTAATTTATTTAGAATATCTAGTAAATATTTTTAGTGCACATACATCTGACATCTATCAAGAGAGCTTCATTACACACTACATTATCATAAGAGCATTGATATCTACATTACATCTAATGTATATTACATGACTTCATAAATTATCTTCAATCATTATACAAAATTATTAAATTAATATCCAAAAAGTTATCATAGACAAACAATTCATACCTAACAAACTTTCCTATCAACAATAACATTTTTATGTAAATTATAAAAAATGAAACAAACAAATATTAGACTATAAATTTAACAAAACCAAAATAACATGAAAATAAGAAGTAAATATCTTTATGTATTATTTAAATATAAATATTTAATTTTAATATCTTAATTAATCATACCTCTTATATCCTTAATATTTACCATTATGGATTGGCTTATGACACTTTTGTCGACACTTATGTCTTAATATTTAAAGACATTCAAAAACATTCAATGTGTCATCAATTTGTATGACGAAATAAGTAACATCAAGAAAAAATCATTAAAACACACATCCATTCCAAAAAAATAAAAAATGAGAATTTACACTATTTTATAAAGACATGTCTATCTTTGATATCATTATTTGTAATTAGCGTAACCCAATAAAGAGGTTGACCTAAAAAAAACTGACAATGTCCTAAAAATATTTGTAAACACTACCTAGGTAAACCACATTCAACTAACAATCATTTGGAATATTCATTTCTAATTATTAATTAATCACATTTGTTTACAGCAAACAAGAAACCAATAAACAAAAGCATGAATTTCAAACCCTAAGAAGAAGGAACAGTTTCCCTGTACCGAACAGAACAAAACAAAACAAACAGAAAAATCAATTCAATCAAAAGAGAATTTTGTTGTTTCCTCCAACAACACAGAGGAGAAGTAAAGAGGTAGGTTGGAAGATGTTTCCGAGGAATAAGTTATTCCTGTGACAGATATGGATTGGATGTACAAAAGCTATGGAAACGGAACTTTTTATAATCATGTTGACCTAACAGATGCTGGAACTTCAATATTTATACAGATCGTACTGTGTTTTCAGATCAGGATTGGCCAATCGTGGTCGCCGACAAAAGATTCCAGGTTTCAGTCAAACATTATCCGTCAATAGACGTGTATTTAGCGTTTCTTGGAGGCCAAGCTTTAATGGAGAATGTTTTATCCTCGGAATATACGGATTCTGAGAAAAAAATTTCCTGTTGGGGAAAGCTATGTCACACGTGGAAAGGAGGAAGTTGTTCAGACGGATGGATTTTTAACAGCAAATAGAAATCAGCTTTGCAAAAAGGACAGACATTGCATCATTGAGAGGGAATGTTCTAGGGTTTGGGTCTCTTCCAGTACAAAGGGCTGGTCATATGAGGGGATTATCTATAGTTTTCTAGAGGTGCTATTTGGGAAAATATATGAGTTTATTACAATTACTTTGTAATTGTGAATTTTGTAGATTTATGTTAAATTTTATTTATTTTTAGATTTATTTTGATGGAATGTTTTAAGGAAGAGCGTGAAAACTAGCTTCTAGCCACTAGTCCCTCTCCCGACCAGAGTAGGGCCACTAGTCCCTCTTTCGACCAGAGTAGGTCAAGTCGAATGCTGGCGGTCCACTCAAGCTATACCTGTAATTGCATATCAATGAATGGTACATTTTTGGGGAAAGTTGAACTTATTTTCTAATTGTTAATCTATTTCTATTTGTGCATACTTTAATATATTTGACCTTATATTATCTCCATTTTTATGTGTTCTCATAAATTTGCCATCATGGCGTATTGATTACACCTACCCCTGCACTTACACCCATACATCCATTTCTTGTCCTTAGATCTATGCTTGCATGTCCGCGATTAATCCTACACTATGTGGGATCAATCTCTAGCCATGAGGAATGTACCCCTAGAATTCAAGGTGTTTGAGGTGCATTAATACATTTAAGTAAGGATTAAATTATCATTTACAAGTTTTAAGCACTTCAATAAGAATCATACTAGGAACATTTCATTTGGAGCACTAAAAAGAACATAATCTACATCACACTCATAAAGGACACCCATATGCTTGATTGTGGTCTATTAATATTTGCCTAAGGTTCTAAAGTATGTAAAACAAGGGGTTGAGTGAGGAGAACTTGGCCCTCTTTATTCAACAACTTCCCTAAGTTATTTGCCAATAATGTCAATCCATACTACAAAACAAACATCAGAAGTTTGAGCAACACAAGTTGCATGAGTCCACAATCAACAAGATCACTTTCACACATTTTAGATCACTTCGTGTGTCAAGTCAATATGCAATGGGCGAGATTGATTTTGCACAGTATGGATTCCACCTGCATGTATTTCAAACTATTTTGTACCTAAGACATCTTCTAGTCAAAGAATACCTATTTCTAATACCAAGTCAATTAAATTTTGTGTCGTGCCAAGTTTATTTGTATTCATAGTTCACATAGATTAGTGCCTCTACCCCATGTAATGTAATTATTCTAATATCTACCCAACTTTACTATTTAGATTAATTATGTGTTTTTCTATGGTATTTGTTTAATTAGCTTAGATAGCACCTATAGGAAGTTGTGTTTTCTTATCCCTGCTTACACCCCCTAGGGTTTGACCTTAGGGCTACACCTTCATTAATTTTAGGGCATTTCAAATAATTATAATTTTATCATGCATTTCTAGATTTCTTAAAGTTTGATTCATTTTACTTATATATCCTTGTTATAGTCAATTAGGGTTTGTGTATTACATAGTGACACACATCTTTTATCCCACGCTCACACCTTAGGATAATTTACCATTATGGTTCCTTTTGGTTCTTATTCCGTGATTGATGTACATATATATCTTTCATATTTTAGTATGTTCCTATCTTTATAACACATCATCCTTCTATCATTGATACTCTCATGACATAATATGCCAAGTATATATCTTCTATGGAGGTTTTGATCAAGCATTTCCTATCTTTTCCTTCCTTCATGAAATTGGAGATAGATACACATGTCATTTATCAATAAGGTTCATGGTGATCCTATGGATTGATGAGTACATGTTTGGTGAGGTTTTACCTTGTGATACATCTTGGAGGATGGACATAAATTCAATGTAGTTCCACCTCCTTTACCTATTCATGGAATTGTTGCACCTCATGATGATACTTCGTCCACATTTTATGATAGTCTTACACCCATAGATTCATTTTTTAGATGTCATATCTCCTCTTAGACATTGATGACATGATTCATAATGATCAATATTTTGCATATCATGCAACTTTCTTTACCCATACATTCCATGATGATATCAAAATTTATGAGGATGCCGCTTTAATTGGTTGTATGGATGATTATGATATCCTTACACCCTTTTATTCACTACATGATATTATATGATCCTTAGTGGAGAACTTTTACATGATGATTATGATGGTTTTATAGATGCCTTGTTGCATGTGAAACCATTTTCACTTGCTAATTATGAACACCTAGATGATGGTATCTTACTAATTAGTGAATTTAGATTATACTTGAGTAGTAGAGCTTTGCAATGGTTGATTCATCTTGTTTTCTATACACTTCCTCTAATAATTTGACCAATGTTCTATCACTCATTTATCTTTCCTTAGTTTACATGAGGTCTCTCATGTTTTGGTTTTCTATCCTAATTGAAACTTCTATCAACATAGCTTATGTGTCTACTATGCCTACCTTTCATACAACACTTGATTCATATGATTATAGTTTTGTGAGGCATAGACACCAAAATTTAGGAGGAGATCAAGATTATGATGTTTTATCAAGTTTCAACTACATAGTGCTTAATTCAAACTTGTGACCCATATTTCATGAGTAGTGGTTTACATGAGCTCATCTCTTATGAGCATATAAAATGGTCCACTTAGCAATCATTACATCTAGGTGATGTTCACAAGCATGAAGTATTGAAACTTCTTGGGAGGTCACCTAGGACTACTCCAACTTAACCACACTTAACCATGAAGTTTTCACCAAGAACAAGCCCAATTAGCTTGCTACCTCATTTGCAAAACCTTCAACATTTGTTGTGCCTTATGAACCATTCATTATAGAGACCAAGATGTAATATTACCAACACCCATTTTTCCATCAAACTTGCTTAATCTACCTTTTATATCTCAACTCATGTCTAAAACATCTAAGGAGCTTTAAATCAATCAATAGTTACAAAATACTCAAGCTAAAATATCACTATGGGGCCTACTATGTATATAATCTTTTTATAGAGATATCATACAAAAAGCCTTAAAAAATCCTAATTTGTTCTAATACTACTCCACAACTAGTCACATCTTTGACTGAGTCTATTGGCAACAAAAAAAAGAATACAATATCATATGATGATGATGAAAACCCACCTAAAATGGTTCTCAAATAAGTAATACTACTTTGATGCAATGTGATGAAATATGGAAAATTGCATACTAAATGATCTTTAGTTGATATGAATCTAGTCTTAGCATATGCACTGACGATTGTTTTAACCAATTAGAAATAGACATAAAATATACAACCATCAAACCTTATCAGTAGAGTATTTCGATAATTTGGCTATATCTTACATGGGCATTATTGTTATCCTAATTAAGATTAGACCTTACACACTAGATACTTGTTGAATGCGGTGCTTGATATATTAACTTCTATTATCCTTCTTGGGTGTCCATGGTTACATAATATGAGACTCATACCTTGTAATTTACATCAATATGTAAAATTTTGGCATATAGGTAAACTTTGCCATGTATATCCATCAATCTTCAAACATATATCATGTGTACACCAATGCATAGTTCCAATCATTTTATTACAAAAACCATTTATTAGATGCAAATACCATAAATTAGGACATGCTCCTTTATAATAATTTAGATGACAATAACTGAGTTTCATTAAATTTTACACCTTGTGGTGTTGGAGAATAACATGTCAATCCCAAAGATTATAATATTTCATCACTTTATATGGATTCATTTATATATGGAAAACCCTCAAGGAATGCAATGATGAGGAGACATGCACTTGTAATAGTGGTCTTGAAAGTTTTACTTCTACAAATGAAATACCTCCTTGTCCTCCATAATTCAAAAAAATATATGGCCTTGGATATAAAATTATGCATAAAATCAAATACAAAGGCAAAGGAATAGGAAAGGATGAACAAGGTTGCAGTAGATTAATGTAACCACGAGAAGCTAAACAACATCATGGAGTAGGATACCAATATAAAGAATTCATATGTTGGTTAGAGGAATAAAAATGAAAAACTAAATCATGAGGCATCTTGTCTATTGATTACACATAATCATGATTATGGACTTCATTTTAGTCTATTAATTGATTTGTCATTAATTATTCCATACAAACATTTAGTGTTCATTAAAAGATAACATGTGTATTGATTAATCATGGTACATATTTCATATATACACATACAAATGAACCATACATATATAGTACAACCATATAGAAAAGCATACAAACAAAGGTTTAAATTAAGTATAAGTAATAAACATAAACAACCATATAATGATATCAGTGTCCAACTATGGAAAACTGCATGAGTCATAAAATATCTAATGTCATAAAAATAGGTCCAACATGAACAAAGTGTCCAATAATGAATAAAACCATAAATACATATCAGTAGGGGGGGATCCCCCTAGAAAATCCTCCCCTATGTCCACAAACCATCAACCACATCGATGGTGACTAATTATTGGTGATGACTAACAACCTACTCATAGTTTTGAGCCATTTTCATGATAGTACACTTATTATGAACCTTATCTTATGGTAATGAATTTTATGGAATATGAAACCTACTACTGATGGTCACATCAATTCACGGTGATCTTTTATTCATCAAAGATACTTTGATAACACATGTATTGGTCTTCACTTAATGTATATCCATGTTATGTACCTTAGAGAATTTACTGTAAAACTAACTATGCCTTAGAACAAAATCATCAAGAGAACCAATATTGCATACCTTGTGTGATCATATCCTACCTATATGTGACTACTTACCTATTGACGTGATTATCTATTTGTGGCTCACATGATATTCATTTGGCCACTATGGCCCACCTTTACCTTATCATTTGGGTATCTAAACTACTTATGATATTCACAGTATTATTTGAGAGTTATCTCACTATCCTACCCATATGATGGCATTCATCATCGATTGTTCTCTCATGTATCTAACACAATTATACTTGCATTCTTGGCAATGTACTACGATCCATCCTATCACATTGGGGGTATTAAATCTTCCCTATTTTATATTGTGCTTTCATGCCTTATCATGCATTAAGAGTAGCACCATGGACACAATTACCTTCTTTGCACTATTGATCACATGGTAGCACCTAATATGTTATCCACCTAGAGATATATTACCAATAGGAACCCCATGACTTCATTGTATCATTGTGTGTTTGTTTCTTGGAGCCACACTAGGGGCATATGCATTTTCTAGTGTTATATGTACTTGAACGAGTACATATTTGGGCATTAGGGCCACCTCACTTTTCTTATTTATAGCCTATACTAGGGGAAAATCCATATAACATGATGACTCTTCAATCCACATGTGTACCATGTATATCATTTGAGATGCCTTATTTGATTGTTACACAGTACATTTATGGTATTTATTGATTTACATGATCTATGTACCCACATGATTTTCTATGATTACATTTACATTTCATGTACTTTTCTCCCCTTTACTCCAATTCCTTGCATTTGATCAATGCAATCAATCGAAAGGGGGATTCTATAGATAATACTCTTATGTTGATACTTTAAATAGTTATAGTTTTCCATATAGAGACTCATTACCATGTCTTGATGGATTTTGATCACATGACATGGTGACACTTAATATTCCATGTCATCTTATGACCATCACACTAGGTAGAGCATTACCACACCACTTTTTGTACATGCAATTTTTTCTAAACCTGCTCTTTCCCTCTCTCTTATATTTGTAGATGCTAAAATCAATTTACAAATATACTTATTTTTAATTGTGTGACAAACGATACTCATTGTATATCTTATATGTTTTGTAAGTTCACATGAGCACACATGATAAAGGATAGATGAACACATGAATATATCTAGTTGAGTCCTTTACTTTATAGAGACCCTAATATTATTTTTATGTCTAAATATTCACTTTTCATGCATGTTTGTGATTTTTCATTTACTTTAAAATAAGTGTTCCTTTAAGATTCACATGTACCTCAAATTTGGGGAAAAATGTAATGGTGAAAGTTGCATACCCACACTAATTCCCATTTAGTTTTAGGCCCATTTTGATGGAATGCCTTAGTATAATTATTGTGAATGTATAAGAATTATTGATCATATAACATCAAATTGAACTAAAATAACAAAGGTTGTGATCAATCAAACATACAATTCTCAATGAAATTGTTTACAAATCAAATTAACTTTCAAAACATGAAATATTGAAACAAAGATTGAAATGAAAGCTAACTAAGAATGCAAACCTTAATCCCATTGTGCGATTATGTCCTTCATGGATGTGGAGTGTTGCAATCTAGACAAAATCCATGATGTGAAAAGAAAATTGGTGAATGGATGAATTCAAATGTCACACAAGTGCTCTCAAATTGATCAAATTAGAGATTCAATTCAAGAGAGTAAGTTTACTCAAAGCTTGTGGATGATTATTATGCATAAATGCTCACTATTTATAGAATTTTGATTTTCAAAATTAGAATCAATAGTGAAGATCTAAAAGGCTAATCAATGGATGAAATTGAATGAGAGGAATGAGCATGGATCAAGGATGAAACCAATGATTGACAATCCATGAGGCATGGATCAAAGATTGAATCAACGGTTTAGGATTCAAGAGAGACTCAATTAATTCCCTAGTTTTTAGGAAATATGTTGGAGGAATGATGGAGATATTTCCATTTGGGGGGAAATATTTGAATTTAAAAATAGTATATTCCAAGGGAATATTCATTGTGCAAGTGGGAAAATTTGGCGGATTTGAAAGAAATTAGCCAATTAAACAATTAATTAAAATCATTTAATTGTGCAAGTGAATGGGAGAAAGGGTTTAATTAAAATAATCATTAATTATTTAATCAAAGTGTAAAGGATGACAATTAATTAAATAATTTAAATTATTTAATCAAGTGAGAATGAAATTAGTGTGGAGAATAATGAATTAACTAAATAAATTTGATTTATTTAATTAATAGGAGAAAAGGTGAATTTAACTAAATAATTGATATTATTTAATTAAATGGAGGAATTAGGTGAAATAGACCAAAGATGATGTTAGTACGAGAAATAAAGTATGTGATATTATCAGGACAGTTTTAAGTGTCTACATTTTTCCCCTCTTTGAAGTAATGCACGAGTGTTGTGTTGTTTCAAAGAACTGATGTTGCTGGAATCAAAATTAAAAAATTTACCTAATTTTTATTGATGCCTCACCGTGCCCCAGCGGAAAGAATGACTACTAGTATACTACCCCCTCAAGAGTACGAGCAAAAAAAAAAAAAAAAACTTATTTTTCGGTCAAGATCACCATAAGATTACGAGAGGAGTTATGATGATCAGAGGATGAAAGATACTTCTTTAGAAATTCCAGATGTTTGATGTAGATAGATTTATGATGCATACACTCATCAGCTATGGGTAGCCTCATGTATCTTTTGATGTATATCCCATACTTGACTTGTATCATGAAATTTGACGATTTTGATATATATGAGGTGTTTTTTTATGCGATCATAATATATGATGTTTTATTTCATTCTTGCGATGTCATGTGATGGATGTCCTATGATTTGATATGGATGTATGTATGCAAATGTGATGTGTTTATTATGCTTATGATGTGATGTATGTAGATGTATATGATTCATGGATGAGATGCATTTATTTTCGTTATGTCATGATACTTGAATGTTAGTAAGAATTAGATAGAATATGGGAAGTCAAAGATAGAAGAATGATATGTATATTGATTAGCCTTTCATTTATGTTGATATTGATTCACATTTCCAACAAATCTATAATTATTTTAAGATATTATTAGATATGCTAATGAGAGAGATGATATTACTTTGCTTCCAGGACTTTACTTAATTCATCACAATGCTCCTTATTTTTGATATAGAAAATAGACATGATGCACCAAGGTATGATGAACCAAGGCGACATTGTATCTAATGCAACAGACTTTGACTCTGCAAACAAATAGAAGTATCCTTGTTCATACCTGACATACGAAAACCTTGTTTGACCATGTAAAAGAATAATCCATCGAAGTAAGGAGACTAATACATAAAAGGTATGAAGAACCTGATATGTCCTAGCCATTGGTTTACCTAAGACTATCCCAACATATGCAATATAATTATTCACCGAGGTCGTATTACAAGAATATCCAACAAACACAACAAATGAAAGAAATGATCAGTGCCCCATTCCTTTCTCTCTAAACCATTTTGATAGACATCATCAAGAGATCATCAGAATGGACCAATAAGATAAATCATATAAGAAGATTAAAGTAAACAAACAGTCAATGTCATTCATATCTATTTCCAAAGAGATTTGTTTTGACGTTTCTTAGACGATATCCAAAATGATGCCCATTGTTGGAATGATATATCCTAGGACATTCATTGGATAATGATCATTGTTAAATTGATTAGGCCATTGATATGAGGTTTCATTAACATGTTTGATAATGATCAAGAATTTGATTTTGTGTTGAAGTTTGTGTTTTTTATTTTGATTTTGTGTTTGAAGTTTAATTTTGTTGATACTTGTTTCTATTTGTGTTGTCAAAGGTGAGGGTGATGATGAATTTATTATGGATGACAAGTTTATTATGAGTGCAAGTGAAATGAGATGGGTGGTTATGAGCTTTTTGAAATTTTTGAATGTTTTTGACATATTGAAATGTTTTAAGGCTTTTTAGGGTTTTCAATTTTTGAATGTTTAAATTTTCCAAGTTATTTGAGGCTATTCTGGATTTTTGATTGTTTTCCAAATGTTTTTGTGTTTCTCGATTTTGCAACTATTTAGGTTTTTCAAAGTTTTTAAATGTTTTTGTGTTTTCTAGGGCTATACCAAGAACAAGACCTAAGAGGTACTGAATTAATGCCTTGGAGGATCATCGATGATGGCCTTGCCTACGTCAACATAGAGACAACATGGTTTGACTACTTTTTTTTACTTTTTTATGTCTTTAGACCTATTTAGGGGTTTTGATTTGATTTGGATATTTTTGAGATTTTGAGATGTTATGAATGTTTTTGGATTTCAAATTTTTTTGGATGTTTAGGTATTTTGAACTTCATAATTTTTTTGATGTTTTAGGATTTTGAGCTTTACAAGTTTTTTATTTATTTTTATTTTTTGAACTATACAAATGTTTTGATGTTTTAGATTTTGATGATTATCTGATGTTTTTGGGATTTTGAGATTTTCTAATTTTTTTGGGATTTTGAATATAAATGACACCTAGATCATGATGCCAATGTCATATTGTGAGATATTAGACATGGATCAAGAGTTATTCTAAAACAAGAGTGCAAGAACCTATCCCCAATGTCTAGCAATGTTCCCTATTTCATGAGTAAATCAAGATAGTGAATGAATAAACATGTTAAGATTTTCAATACAGTTTGTATCATGCAATAGGATCATTAGGAAAATGCTAGAGATAGGAAATGAGACTGCATGAGGTAAAATAGTAAATACCATGTCAATATTCTTTTGTCATAAGCAAGGTTGAAGTGTACCCCAAACCTTTGTCAAGATCAAGATAGTTTAGAGGACCTAGATAAAGACATGAATTAGATGGATGGAGGGAGCTTTGGATTTATCATGAAGGGGATGGGATACTTCTATTTGAAATGATACACATAGACACTTGATTGTACTCATGGCACCTATTTTCCAGGCTTTCATCATAGTACTTTCCCAAAGCACCACCAAAATGGTTTTCACTAGAGGACAATTTTTATCTTTACTATTTTCTTATTTTTTTAAATTTTTATGCTCATGTCGAATCACCTAGTGGTACTGATATAGATGATTTTTTCAGAATGTTCCAATGATATCCTACCTAAAGAAGTTGCTTTGCTAAGATATAGGTGCTTGAATGAAACTTTTAAGAATTTTGATATGCCTTATTGATATTGGAATTAACCTCATCTAGGTGCGCACATCACAATAGAGTACCTTCAAAATCCTTATGATGAAGGGTTACTGCCAACACATGGTCAATATGATAATTAGATATCATGAATGTTGAAGTGGATTGTGAAGTATGTTGAGGGATAGGAAATGGATTTGTCGTCAGTTTGGAACCTTTGACTCTCCAAACTTGGGTTGATGATAAATGATGGGTAAATATGGAATTTTGAGTGGAATTAGGACCAACTAATTGATATACTTTGTACGTTGCTTGAGAAGCCTACTTTTGTATTTGCAGACATCTTTGATGGATACATTTCCCTTTCTGATTTTTCCCCATAGTTTCTTTGACTAATGGAGTTCAATAGAAATGATTTTCTTTTGTATTATTTGGTATACATTTGTATTTATTTTGTCCTTTTTTTTTGCTTCTTCTTTTGCTTCAATGAATTTCTCATTGATTTGATAATTCACGATATAACTAGTTGTAACATTGGCATTGGTTTCATCATAGCGATCCTTCGTGCCCCCTATGTTGGTGTTTACACTAGACAAAGGTGCCCTCGATATTATGGAGGTATTACCGATATGCTTTGATTCTACTAGTGCTAAAAAACCAATTCCTTAGTACTCAAGATTGTTTAATATATTTTCTGATTTCAAGATGTCATATTTAATAAGGCCTAATCCTTTTCCCTAATAATGTATCCTCTGATAAATGGCTACTAAATATGACTTGTCTTAGACACATGATATTACCATTTCTTCATGTTGTTCAAGAATTTTAACTGTCTATACTAATTTCAAAATACCTTGTTCATGTAAACATATTCTTTTGCTTGTCCATAATGTTGGATATCTTCATACTCAATGTCTTCAACTAGAATTTGTGATGTATCCTTTATTGATGTTGATTCAAGAGATATCAGTGATGCACAATCATTGTAAGAATCAAGAATCTCTACCATTTCTTGCTCTTGTGTGATGATGTCAAGAGTGAAAAACTCTAGTTTTGGACGAAGAAAGTCTATATGTCCATTAGAAGGAAACATATTATGTGTAATATATGGGATATCTTTGAAGTTTTGAATGGATTGGAAGACATTCATCAAATCATGATAATAATTTAGAGAAGTGAGCTCTTCATATTTACTTATGGTAGGGAAACTGTCACTTACGGATTGAAAAATATTTTGTAAATCATGATAATGTTGTGAGGGTATGAGCTCTTGAACTTGACTCGATTTGGAGCCACTTCCGTTATACTTAGAAGCATCATCTTGACATGATCCTTGGGTAGATGGTATAGCATTAGTAAAAGACTCTTCACAAGCGTTAGTGGATATGGATATAGTAATGGATGCTTCTTGTTGCCTTGGAACTTCTTCAATGTGCCCAATCATGAAGTCATATGAGGGAGGGATATTACAATCTGATACATATTTGATGTCATGTTGATATAAAACATTTCTAGACATTGTTTATTGATCTTAACTTTTTTCTAAGAAAGTGTCTTGATGCATGTATGATTCCTCATGTTGTGATGGATGAGTAACACAAATGTGTCCTACTGTGTTATCATAGGTATGGTTTGCATTGTTTGAACTTGATGCCCTTCTTGAATCTTTTTTTTCCATGATCAAGCATAGGATTCTTATATATCTCTAAATTTTGATTCCCTAATTTTTTATCAACATGGATGTCTCCTTGTTCAATAAGATCTTGGATGAGATGTTTGAGTTTGAAACAATTTTGTGTTTTGTGACCTTTATATTGATGAAATTCACAATGATCTTCATCTTTGTACCACAGAGGTTTGACTTGAGGTTCGTGATAGTTTGTGAAATCTGGGAGCGTGATGAGATTTGATTGAACTAGCTTCGTCAACACTATTTCAATAGGCTCCCCTAAGGGAGTGAATTATCATCAAGGAGTATTGTTTTGTCTTCGTGGTAAGAAATTGTTTTGTCTTGGTGGTGGTCCTCGTGAAGTGTTGGCCTTGTTAACATTTTGTTGATAGTTCTATTATGTGTTTTGTTTTGTGTTTTGTTGCATGTTTTGTGTGTTTGAAGGTGCCTTAATAAAAACCTTTGCATCTACCACACCGTCATTAGTAATTGTTTTATTTTTATTCCAAAAATTGGGGTTTGTCATTGAAACTAGATGGTTGGTTTTGAGTTTGTGTAGGTCCCCTAGCAATTAGGGCTCATTCAATGTTGAGACATTTTGATATGAGCTCCTCAAATGTTGTGACACATTGCATTCTCAATTGAAAGGCTAAATCAGATTCCACATTTTCTGCAACAGTTTCAACTTGTTGTCTCTCAGGAATAAGCCATTTAGTTATATTTTCTTTGTGTCTTCATCATTGTAAGAATGATGCAAATGTTTCACCCTTATTTTGTTTAAGCTTATATATTTCTTTCAAGGTTACGCCAACATCAATGTTATACAAGAAACATGCAAAAAATTGGTCTATGATCTCTTGAAATGTCCTAATTCCTTGAGGTAAATGTGAAAACCATTCCATTGCTATTCCACCTAAGCTTCTTGGGAATAGTCTCATAAGATATGAATCATTGTAAGAGACCTCCATACAAGCAACATAAAAAATCCCTTATGTGTTCTTCTAGATTTCCTCTTCCCTTATATTTGTCAAATTTTGGTATCTCAAAGTTTGGAGGAAAAGGTATCATCATGATGCTTCTATCAAATGGATAAGGGCACAAGTCTTGGACTGTATATGATTTCTTTACCTTTCCAGTTTGAATATCTCGTATCTGTTGGGTCAATGTTTGTAGTTGTGATGAAATGTCCATGTTTGTGTTATTCAATGGTGGAGCATATGTATGATTTTGATATGGAGGTGTATTATATGAGTGACATTATGAATTTTCAATGGTAGTGTGGGAGTGTATTATATGCTCCACCATATTGGTATTGTGGTGTGGCATTTCCTTGAGGTTGAATGTATTGTTGACCTTGGGGATTAAAATATTGTTGATTTTGAGGACCATATTGTTGACCTTGTTGTTGAGCAAGCATTTTTTGTGTATGCATTAGTTGAGCTTGTATTTGATCATGAGAAGACCCTTGTTTTTGACTCATTTTTTGGTTGGGAACCATATGTTCATGTGAAGCAATGCTTGAATTTTGAACAATGTTTTGATTAGGAACAATTGTTTGATTGGGCACCATGTGATTATTTTTAACATTGTTGGCTTGACTTGGAACCATGTGACCTTGGTTTGAACCCATGTTTTAGTTTAGAACATTGTTTTGATTTAAAGGTATGTTTTGAACTTGATTCGAGATCATGTTACCTTGATCTTGAACAATATATTGATTTGTACCGATGTTTTGACCTTGAGTTTGAATCATATGACCTTGATTTTGACCCAAAGTTTGGTTTGGAACATTGTTTTGATTTGGACACCCATTTTGATTTTGACCCCCATTTTGATTTTGAACAAAATTTTGATTTGGATTCATGGTTTGATTTTGAACAACATTTTGATTTGGACCCATGGTTTGATTTTGAACAACCTTTTGATTTGGACACATGGTTTGATTTGGAAAATTTGGTTGTTGAGAATTGATACATGATGATGGTTGTAAATTTTGTTGTGATATCAATTGTTGTTGGTAATTTTGTTGTAAATGTTGTAAAGTGGTATATTAGTTATGTTGTAAAGTTTGACCTCGATGTTGTGTTGGTACTTGGATTTGACCTTGGACCAAGGGTTGGTGAGTAGAAGGTGATTGATTAACCCCATATCCTACCAATTTTTGATTGGATGTATTGAATGTAGGTGGTATTGAAGCATTTTGAGGACCTATATTTCCTACATTTGTATGACTTATTTGAGCAACCCCTTGTGTGTTTGAAGTTTGATCTTGTGATTGTGTCACTTGTTCAAGAGGTTATTCCTTCAATGAGTTGAAATCAAAATTTGATGGAAGTTTAGCACCCATTTGTGCAAGTTTAAGCATGCATTGTGTAGGGTCTTGTTTCATTAACACTTCCATTGCATGAATAAAATCTTGGTTTTTTTGTAAACTCTAGGATGTCTTCTTGAGTAATTTCCTTTGGTTTTTGTTCCTCCTCACTATAAATAGTTTCCACTTGTGTTTTGGTTGTTTTTGTTGTTGGATGAACCTCACTTGTTTGAGGCATTCTATATGGTTTATCACCAAAATTTGAACTAGACTCCATGATTTTCTTATATTGTAACCTAGTTGTGACCATACAAGGTTGGGAATGTATTTTGTGACCTCAAATTTATTGTCACTGATAATGTCTTAGTTTGATTTGAATCAATGATGATGATATGAATGATATGAAACATTTTACTTGGACTATACCTAGGATTGGATTTGATTTTGATTTTGATGTGTTTGATTATGAACCCACTACTTTGGAAGTAGACTTATGACTCCAAAGTTAGTTTGTTCACAATGATGCTTGCTAACTCAACCTAAAAACCTTGAAAAAAGATCATTTCCAAGGATAAGGCTAAATTCGTGGATGTGATAAAGATTTCAAACCTAAGTGATTTATGCTCCAAATGTTTAAGTTTGTTTGATTTGATATGATATGTTGATGTTTTGATTGGATGATTGATGTTTTGATGTTGAATGATTTTGATCCCTAAATGAAAACCTAAGTTTATGTTTGAAAATTTTTGAATGTTTGTGATAAAGAACCTTGTACAATGTTTCAATGTTTGATGGGGAATGATGTTTTAATCTAAGGATAACTCAAAAATTGTTTTAATAAAAATAATCATGAGCATGAATTTCCTTCTTTGTTTTGTTTTGAATCAAGTAACCAAATGTTTTTGAATCAAGTAACCAAGTGCATTTGAATCATGCTTTATGGGTTCAATTCTTAAAATCTGATTTAGCATGAATTATTTTTACCACATAGAAAATCTTGATTATGAATTGTTTAAGACTAAGATGTCTACAACAAATCAAATTGTTTTCCATAAAAGCTCAAAATTTGTGAAAACCAAAGTGCTAAATTATAGTTCCCTAAGTTTACTTTGACACAATGCGCAAAGATATAGACATAAATACTAGGAATCACACTAATATATTGTTTTGATAAAAACAAATATACTTAGATGCATGTAGTAGTATGATTTCCTTCAAGTGCATACAAAGTGTTCAAAGGGTTTAAATTTTTTGTCATAACCAAGTTAAATGTTTGTTTTGAGTGTTTGAATGATAAGCAATGTATTCATTGACTCAATAGGTAATGGGATATATTTTGTAAGCTTTCTTCCATAAAGCTAACTAGCAAAGATTGATAGAACACAAAGCAAGCATAATCCTATTTATTCAAGTAGGTGTGTCTCTTAAGTCCATTATGCATGATAAAATACCTAGCTTGAGTGGATGACTAGAGTGTTTGGACTAAAATTTGGACTGATAATAGAGTTGTATTTTTCCTATGATTCTATTAGATTGGTAGTTGTGGATAGTTCAATCCTTGGAAATGTTGTGATGTTTTCCTCAGTTTGTTCCTAATTGTCAATCTGGGAATCATAGACTTGTGAAAGGTGTTGTGGTAGTATACCTAAGGGCTGAAAAAAATGAACCAAGTGGGGATGAATGCAACTAATTTGCACATTAAACTTCTAATAAAAAATCTAGTTTAATTTCGTTGTTTCTATTTCATGGCAGAAACTGTGTCAGGAATTGTTGCAATAGAAATTATCACAAACAAAAAATAAAACAACTTTATAAATTTTGCATTAATAATGATAAATCCCAGTTAACCAATGATGGAAGGAGGTTAACCTTTAAATCAAATTGCAATCAGATTAAAAACTAGAACTGATAAGTAATTAATAATTGGTAAAAGGAAAATGTTGGAAATCAAATAACACACACATTTACCACACTTAAGTTGAACTAGGAAAAATTCACCAAGCGATGCAAAGAGTGGGCACTGCCTCCTTGATCAACTAGTGATAAAATATGAATGTAGTTCTACTTGAGATCAATCACATACGTATAGCATTTCTAGAATATATCGATTCAAAGGCAGTAGTCTGACTTCATATTAAAAATCTATATCAATTCTTTGGATTACACACATATTTATACTAAATGGGTATCAATAAAATTTGTTATGGTTTGTTTGTGGCCTATGGACAACAAACCAAAGTTTGTAATACAAAATAGATAATCAGCCTAAAGCCAATAAACAACACTTTTTCTTTATCAAAAACATAAATATAACAAAAAGGCAATATGAGTAAAATGCCATCAACAACCGTTCTAACTAAGCAACTTGTTTCCTCATTAGAATTTCATCTTCCTTGTGCTCATAACATTTGGACCCACACCCTCAATCATACTTGTCAATTAACCATGGAATGATTAATATTGCTTCAAATAATTAGTGTTGTGGACAATTTTAATTCTTTTCATAATTTATTAAATATACTCATTTCCCTTTAATAAAAGGTGATAGGAAGTATGAACAAGACAACATAAACAAGGGAAAAAGGTAGATAAGGAATGAAATAACAAGGGCTAAGTTTTTCCCATCATTTTCCCCCAGCTGGAGATATTGCATGTCCCCATGCAAGGAAGGAAAAAGACTACAAACCAAGATAACCTAGTTAGCCTCTAAATGGTGTTGGTGATCTCTTAGGACCAATGTTGTCTCAAAGCTTCCATTTGCACTTCATGATCTTTAATGAGCATAAAATGGTCTGTAGAAACTGTTACTTGTTCCAACTCCATATTCAATCTTTAAATTTTGATCCCCTGTTCTTAGAGGCAAAGTTGTCCTTCTGAAGCCGACTCTACAACTCTTGTTTTTCCCTTTTTAGCTTTTCAATGGAGTCCTACAAATCTTGAATTTGTTGCAAAAATATTTCCTTTTCTTCAAATTCTTCCTCGGCCTCTTGATCTTCTTGATTGAGAAATTCTCTATCATCATTTTTTTCCTTCTTGAAGCTATCAATTAATTCATCCAATTGTTTAGCTTCTGCATTGGTGATAATAGGGTCTTCAAGCACTTTTTCCCCTTGTTCTTTGTTTTGAGTATCATCATCCTATTGTCCATCTAAATGTTCATCAAAACTTGTGTTGCTTCCAATGGTATCCAATTGTTTTTCCTGTGTATCCAACACATTTATTTCCTTTCCAATGTAAATTTCTCTCTTCTCACCTTATTTGGGGTCAAGGTCTTCTTGTTCTAGTACAATACCTCTTGTCTCACGACTGGAAGGAACCATCTTTGATTCACTAGGATCAACTGGATTAGTCACAGGGGCAACATTGGAGTTAGGATCATTATCAATTAATGAAGTGACTTCAAGGTTTTCCAATTCTAGAGCTACCTCATCAAAACTAGGTTTTCCTTGCTGCTCATTCTTCTTTCTTCTTCCAAACCATCTACACTCCCTACTGATTTTCCCAATTTTCCTAAAAATTATGGCTAAGACCTCTAAATCAGAATTAGGGTCTTTTCGGTCGTCTAATTCTATAATATCACTTGTAGCTTGGGTCAATTCCTTAAATTTATCCATATCCCCTTTATCATTCTAATGTGTGGGAGAGTATTTTTCAACAATTGGGGGGTTTGAATCTTGCTCAGTTGAAAGTTTCCTACTAGACCTACGTTTAGAGCTTGAACTAATGGTAACTGGGGTTTCTTTACTAAGCTTCCTTTTACTACTTGAGCGAGAGGTAGAAGGTGTTTTAGGGATTTTTTCTTCAATGTGAGTGGGGCTCGGAGGTGTAGGGTTTCCCTCATCCTCAAGAGTCTCTTCCTCTTCAAGATTCTCTTCTTCTTGTTCTAAGTTCTCCTCCCCCAAACTAACAAAACTATCCCAGTCACGAGGAGGAGACAGCAACTTCAAATAATCAATAATTGAATTAACCCGTGATGGGATAACGAGTACTGCTTCCCACTCTAAACAACCCTACTCACTCGTTGCAATGAACAGAAAAGGAAATATGGGACATTCACAAGAAGACCTTTTTGCAAATGCAATAGGAGGAAAAAATATTATGCATAGACATATATGTACCTTCATTCGTAAGTGACCTACTGTATAATAAACCCAAAAAAATCATTCCATGGGTGAGGAAGTGAGGCCAACTTAGTCCCTTGACTGTGAAGATACTCAACGAACTCACCCCACTGCAAGAATTGCTTTCTTAGGGATCATAAATATGTGACTTTGGAAGAATTATCAGGAAAGTGATGATACCCAGATAATGGAAGCCACGTGACATCCATAATTGTCTCAAATGTAATAGAGATCTGCAATCCCCTGATACTCACTTGATTCTTGTGAAAATCGAGTGCAAAATCCCTAGCTACATTACTGTCAAACCCACACAATATTTTGAAGTATTCATCCCATTATGCTTGTTCATAACAGTGTCAGCATTCGACCGTATTTGTGCTAGGAAGTTGATACTATAGGAAAACCAAAAAATTGAAACCGCTAACACATAAATGCTAAAAGTGGGAAGATGGAAATAGTAAAAGGTAAGGTAGTTCAATGGTCAAATGGTAAAATGACATATGATATGTGGTAATGATAAGTGAAAAAAAGGAGTAATTGCATAGTACATTTAGTGTACTAGAAATGATAGATAAATTGGGTGAAAAATACACCTTGCTAAGGTAATCATACCATATATAGCTATAAGGAATATGCCAAATTTATCCTCCCCCTAGCTAAAGGTCGAAGTCATCCATGGGGCAATTCACCAGTCATCGTGGAAAACAAATATAACTGATAAATTGAAAAAGAATATAAAACCTACCATATTACCAATTACCGAAGGACAACTGGAGATCGGGTTGCATGAGAGATCTAACACTAGAGTTTGGTGAATGATCAAGCATAAATGTAGAATCCTTAGAGAATTAATAGCACGAGCAGAAAAAAATATTGACAATAGTGATGGGATGGGAAGAAATGGAAAGAGCAAGAGAAGGATGATGTGGAAATGATGAGGGAGTGTGGTTAAAAATGGATGACAAGGGCAGATGGGATGTGAAATGATGATGTGGAGAGAAGATAGGCAATAGAAAGGTACGTCGAATTCAAAGGCAGGAAAAAGAGCCAAAAAGGCATGAGAGGAATCAACCTCGCAGCAAAAACAATAAACCCATGCCAACTCAGAGTCAAAAGGACACAAGACAGTGACACGAGCGAACGAGAGACAACTTGGTAGTACCAGAACACATACATCAGTCATGGAACTAGAAACAACAACACCAAATGGTATGGTGGTCACTATTGAAAAGGACCATAACACTATCGCAAAAGTGGCAGGAAAGTTCCTAGCACACAAAGGTAGTTTGGAAGATTGAAAAATGTAGGCAAAGAGGAGCCATGAAAGTTGAAGACTGAGGGACTAAACAATCATCCAACCAAAGGAAACAAAGAAAAACAACACTAGGAGGATACAAAGACATCCAAGAAGGCTAGAAGAGAAAATCGACACCTGTCACACCACAGAATGGGTAGTGGCAGAGAAAATCCATAGGGGCTAAAGTTCTTGGCACCCTAGTGACAAGAAGAACATATTGCATTGTTTTCCTTTTTCGACGATAGAGTGTCGGTATCCTAGTTTTCACTTTATCACCGCCTAGATGTGTCGAAAGACCAGTTTGCACCTCTAAGTTCATTTATCAGTTAATACCTCTCAGAAATAGGTTTTCAAGCATTAACTAGCCAACAATGCCTGAAGGTTTTCGTTGTTGGATCTTTTATTGTATTTTTGTCATTTTTTTATTATTATTCTGAAGAAGTCACAGGAACAAGAGTTAGTTCCTTCATTACAATACAAGCAAAAGTTTCTTTTGAAAGGGGTCATTTGTAAAGTTTCAAATGGTTCCCATTGACAAGAAGATTCGTGCACTCTAAATCCATAGTGACAACTTAATAACACCACTATCATAGATAGCCTCAATCTTGTAGGGACCAAGCCATCGAGTGTGAAACTTTCCTTTAAAGTCCTAGAACTGAGAGTCATAAAGCAACACCTAGTCCCCATGTTGGAATGTTTGTGATTAAATGAAATGGTCATGCCATTGTGCTCTTCACTTTTGTGCCACTTTTGCATGAAGAAGGACCTCCTGACGCATCTCATCTAAGGAATGGAATTGAGCAATTATTTCTTTTTGGGCTTCACTGAGACTCATCCCAAGTTGAGGAGCAATGTGGAGAGTCTTCACTTCAAATTCAATTGGAAAGACAACCTTTTTTCCATAGACAAGCTCATATGGTGTTAGTCCAATGGTCATCTTCCAAGTTGTGTGGTAGGCCCAAATTGCTTTAGGAAGTTTATAAATGCCCAATCTTTCTTATGCAATGTTGCTATCTTTGTGAGAATATTCTCCAACTCTTGATTGGTCACTTCCACTTGCCCATTGGCTTGTGGATGGTATGGGGAATATTTGTGATGCTTGATTTCACACTCTTGCACCAACACAACAACCAAATTAGAGGTGAACTGTGTCCCCTAGTCTATAACAATCTCTTTGGGCACATCGTACCTGGTAAAAATCTTAGAATACAAAAAGTTAGCAACTTTTGTATCCCTAGCATGCTTCAATGCTAATACCTCTACCCACTTAGTGACATAATTTGTATAGACCAAAATATACTCTTTATTTTGAGAGGGAGGATTAATGGGTCCTACAAAATCCAAGCCCCATTTTTTAAATGGCTCTATGGATAATTGTGGGTGTAAAGGAATCTTATCAGAGTGTGTAGGCCAACCCATACGTTGATAATTATCACAATGTTGAACAAATGTTTTACAATCCTTGTAGATCGTTGGCCAATAATATCCTGCAGTTAAAACCTTGTTAGCAATTTGTTGTGTGGCGAAATGGCCTCCGCAAGGCTCAGAATGACAAGCATGGAGTATATCAAAGACATCATGTTCTGCAACACATTGATGCATAACATTATCAATTCCAATATGAAAAATTAAACCATTAATTCAACTATATTGCCCACTAAGCCATATAAGCTTCTAGTGTTCTCTCAAAAAAAAGTGGGGTGCAAACCTGCAGGTAACAAGATAGTTAGCAATATCAGAAAACCAAGGGATTTTTACAAAAATGGAAAAAAAATGTTCATCTAAAAAAGTATCATCTGCAGGGATTGGTTCATCATCACACTGTAATTTGGATAGAATATCAGCCACTACGTTCTCTCATCCTGGTTTGTCAAGAATACTAATGTTGAATTCCTACAAGAGAAGAAACCACTGAATCACTCGTCCTATAACAACTAGCTTATTAATCAAAAATCTAATAGCAGAGTGATCTGTATGTACAAAGACTTTGTACCTAGTTATATAGTGGCAAAATTTATTTATCACATAGACTATAGCCAAAAATTCCTTCTCAATGACAATATAATTTACCTCTGCACCAATAAATTTTTTACTAATATAATAGATGGAGTAAAGGATAATATTCCTTTTGTCCAATATGGCTCCCATGGAATTTTCTAATGCATCAGTATGGATGTGAAATGGAAGTTCCCAATTGGGTCCTCATAGTACAGGTGTAGCTATAAGTTTACCTTTGATTTCTTTGAAGGCTTGCTGGCATTCGAATTTCCATGAGAAATCAACATCTTTACCTAGAAAAACAAATAGAGGTGAGGCAATCTTGCTAAAGTTTTGGATAAACCTTCTATAATGACCAAAATGTCCCAAAAAACTACATACATCCTTTGGAGAGGTGGGAATAGGTAAGTATTGAATTATTTTTACCTTTTTAGGATCCACCTCAATTCCTTTTGCAGAAATATAATGTCCCAAAATAATGCATTCAGTCATTAAAATATGACATTTTTCATGACTTAAAGAAAGATTAGTATCAATACATCATTTAAGAACTTTTTCAAGATTTTCCTTAGCTTCATCATATGTATCACCATAAATAGTAAAATCATCCATGTACACTTCCACACAATCATGAATTAAATATGAAAAAATACTTAGAACAATCTGCTAGAAGTTAACAAGGGCATTACACAACCGGAAGGGTAAGACATTATAAGAAAATGTACCCCAAGGGCAAGTAAAAGTATTTTTGTCTTGATCTTCTGGGGCGATATGAATTGGATTATACCCACTAAATCCATCAAGGAAGGAAAATAACTTCTTTCCATCTAGGGTTTCTAAGGCTTGATCAATAAAGGGAAGTGGGAAATGGTCTTTCTTAGTAGCCTTGTCAAGGGCCCTATAATAGACACATATTCACCATTTTCCATTCCTTTTATGAACTACCATAAGTGGGGAACCCATTGCCTATCTGATATAGGATAAATAAATCCTACGTTAAGTAGCTTTTGAAGTTCATCCTTAACAATCTCATGTAAGACATGGTTCAATCATTGTTGGGGTTGTCTTACAAGTCTACTCCCTTCCTCTATGTAGATATGATGTGTGCAGGTAGTAGGATGTATACCTCTCATATCTTGGTAATCCCAAGCAAAGGTAATTTTGTGGGAATGCAACATAGCAATAAGGTCTTCTAATTGTGAAGTACTCAAGTTGGGATTTATGTTAAGAATTTTTCCAGGCAAGATTTCCATAGCCTGAGACTGGACAAGAGTATTTATAGCAATCAATTATGAAGTGGACAAAGATGGATCAAAATTACCAGACATCAAAATGGACTATATATACAAATATGCAGTAATGATTGATGCAAAGTAATAAAATGTTGAATAGACTGTGAATTACTAACTAATGGAAAATTTCCAAATGGGAAATTATCACTTATACCCATACAAAAAATCATTGTCTCTAAAACATTATCAACCAAATAATAATTTTGCAAGAATTTTTTTTTTTTTTTTTATTCAAGGGGTAAACGCTTTTGACCAGAGCTATGAACTGGATTCAACAATACCACCCCAACGAGGTTTGAACCTTGGTGGCAAGAACAACAATGCCATCTATAAACCATTACACCATGCCAATACCGGCATTTGCAAGAAATTATTAATATTAGTGTCTTTTGATATTTTTTCAAATTCCCTACTTTGATCAATTGTCAAAATAGGTAAAGACTCTTCCGAATCACTATTGATCCATAATGGATCCTACGTTTCCAACAATGGTTGTGCTAGAGGGTACAACGTCAATTGTTTTGTTTGCTCCCCATTCAAAATAACCTTGTTGCTAGACCTAGAATTAATAAAAGCATTAGCAGCAGCTAACCAAGGTCTTCCTAAAATTAAGGGGTACCCCCCCAGCCTAATCTTTGGTTGCAAAATCATAAAATCTATGGGATAATCCCAAGACTCAATAGAAATAGTGATACATCTTCAAACATACCTTCTAGTTTTACAAGGGAGCGATTTTCCATTTGTAAGACCATTGGAGTAGGTCTTAGTCCTTGAAGGGCTAGTCTCTCCTTATTCTCATTTGTCATTACATTTATGGATGCTCCTAAATCCACAAGTGTATTTGGAATTTTTACATCATTGGGCTACCAGGATCTGCATACTTAGGGACATAGATCCTCCCTAACATCAAGTCTGCAAGTTGTTCAATGAATTGGACTATCTTGGGGTCATATTTCTTCTGTTGTTTCCTCCCACAGAGTTCCTTAATGGATTTGATGTACACTAGAACATCTCAAATGGCCTACAACAAAGGAATTTTAATGTTAACATTACATAACTCATTCATAAAATCAAAACTTGATTGAGATGTTTTTGGTGATTTTGGTTGCTCTTGCAACCTATCGAGAAATGGGGGCCTTGGTTGCTCTTCTTTTGGTTCAGCTGGAGAATCCTCTACTTCTATGATAGTTGGCCCTTGAAGATTCTTGCCTAACCTTAGTTGTACACCATCAATTTCTAATGCATTGACAAGATCAGTTGGGTATCCTGCCACCTCATTGTTATATACCATTTGAGCCACCTTATTATTTAGATTGGGTGATGGTTGTGCAGGAAAAGGCATGGCTTTTGGAGGTTGAGCTGAACTAGATGGTTGATTAGATGATGGGACAGGTGGTAAGAGTTGTTGGGATTGTTGATAGAGATTTATTGCTAGAGGTGGCGGATATGGAGGAAATGATTGGTATTGTGGGTATGTTGGTGGTGGTGCTCGCCATGCTTTCCACAATTGTGGCACATGTGGATATTGTTGTGTCCACTGGGGGTAGTATGGAGCTTGTTTCCAACCTCGAAACCATCTAGGTTGGTTTGAGAAATAATTTTGTTGAAAAGGACTTTGGGATGCTACTTGATAATCAGTTGGGGGCATTCCTCTTGGTTGCCAAGGTCTCCTCTAGGTCATAAAGTAAACAAGATCATAAGTGTATTCTACCTCAGTCATACCTACAAGAAGAGGTTTTAAGATGGTGTCTCTACTAGTTTCTTCCAAAGAAGATATTTTTGTTCTGTTGTATGGACATTCTTCACCACTATGCTTTTTACGACAAAGAGGACAAAAGACAACTAAGGATTTTTTAGCCTCTTCTTACTTCCTTCGTGTATACAAAGTATCTATCTGCTTACCCATATGATTGAGTATGTCGTTCTTGAGGTCCTTGAGTAATGTACCCAATTCTCGTTTGGTAACTCCTAATGTTCCTTTGGAAGAAACATGCTTCTCAACATACCCCCTAGTTGAATGGGCGAACCTTGAATAGTTCTTGCACACATCATAGATATCATCAAACCTCATTTTAGAAATATCACCTCCACCCATTAGATTTAAAGTATCCAAACATTCATCTCTAATTACCCTAAGGGAGAGCATTTTTACAATGTCATGGGTCAACCCTGTGTGTCTGGCTCTTTGTAGACTAAATAGGTAATGTTCCAAATAATCTTCTAAAGTTTCTTCCTCACATTGCATGATGCAGAATATCTCATCTCATGTTTCCTTAGTCCTACAATATTCTTGGTAGTTTTCCAATAATTTTTTCTTCATATCATCCCAACTATGAATAGTTTCTCATCCTAGTCCCATAAACCACCTCAATGTTGCATCCTTCAGAGTAGCCAAAAATAATTTTAACTTTTATGCCTCGGTATGATAATCATAACTATGACATAAAATGTCAAATTCAAAAAGGAACATATCAGGGTCTTCCATAGAAAGGCCTTGAAAGATGGGAAAGCATGAGTGCAGAATGTTCTTCATTGAGGCATCCTCCTCGGGATGTGCAATGTGAAACTCAAAATTAACTAGGTTATTGTTGGCCAATGCTCTTTCATTGTTGTTGAATCTCATATTGTTGTTGTTATTGTTGTTGTTGTTGTCATTATCCATGAATGCCCAAGGAGTGTAGAAAGTTGTGAGTGGTTTAAGATCACTTGGGGTCTTCCTACTTCGGGCTTCATAAGATTCTCAAAATAGTTTGCCAACCCTGTTATACAATTCTTCAAAAGACTCTTGATGGGTACAAGAAGGGGTCTCAACAATGGTAGACTCAATAACACATTTTTTGATATCAGGTTCGACTAACTCTTTCTTAGGTGATGTGTGACCACTAATGGTTTTAATTTATTTTTCAATTTTTATTATTGTTAACTATTTCCCTTATCCTTTTTAATAAATCTCCCTCTACTATCTCTACTACGATTCATGCACCTATATGATAAATAGCATAGCAAACTAAGGGTAATTATCCAAACAAGGTCGACTATCACGTAGACTTTCGCCTTAGCACACTGGTCCTAACTTAGCTCATTGGACTAACAAGCCTTTAACACCATTCCCTCGCAATGGTGCCAAAATTTTTGGACTAAATTGTGGAGTGATAATAGAGATAAATTGTTCCTATGATTCTATTAGATTGACAGTTGTGGATAGTTCAATCCTTGGAAATGTTGTGATGTTTTCCTCAATTTTTTCTTAATTGTCAACCCAGGAATCATAGACTTGAGAAAGGTGTTGTGATAGTATACCTAAGGGATGAAAACAATGAACCCAGTGGGGATGAATGCAACTAATTCGCACGGTAAACTTCTAATAAAAAATCTAGTTTAATTTTACTATTTTTGTTTCTTGGTAGAAACTGTGTCAGGAATTGTTGTAACATAAGTTATCACAAAGAAAAAATAAAATAGATTTATAAATTTTGCATTAAAAATGATAAATCCTAGTTAACCAATGATTAAACGAGGTTAACCTTTAAATCAAATTGCAATCATATTAAAAACTAGAATTGATAAGCATTTAATAATTGTTAAAAGGAAAATGTTGGAAAGCAAATAACACATACATTTACCACATTGAACTTGAACTAGGAAAAAGTCACCAAGCGATGCAAAGAGTGGGCCTTGTCTCCTTGATCGACTAGTGATAAAATATGAACATGTTTCTACTTCAAATTAATCACATACGCTTAACATTTCTAGAATATATCGATTCAAAGGTAGCAGTCTAACTTCATATTAAAAATCTATATCAATTCTTTGGATTACATGCGTATTTATACTAAATGGGCACTGATAAAATTTGTTATGGTTTGTTTGTGGCCTATGGACAACAAACCAAACTCTGTAATACAAAATAGATAATCGGCCTAAAGCCAATATACAACATTTTGTCTTTCTCAAAAATAAAAATATAATAGAAAGGAAATCTCAGTAAAATGCCATTAGCAATCGTTCTAACTAAGAAACTTATTTCCTCATTAGCATTTCATCTTCCTCATGCCCATAATAACTAGACCTATGCCCTCAATTATCCCTGTCAATTAACCATGGCATGATTAATATTGCTTCAAATAATTAGTGTTGTGGACGGTTAGCCTGAACTGGTAGCTCAGTTGGCTTGAGTCTTGGGTTTGCTCCCCGAGGTCTTGGGTTCGACTTTTCTCACGGGTTTACAAGGTGTTATGTAGTTGCAGGCAACATAGTAACACCCTCAGGGACTAGTATCACCCCCCACTCGCCTCTAGGTGTTGCTAGGTGGGGGATCGCAGGGATACCCTATGTATAAAAAAAAATAGTGTTGTGGACGGTTTTAATTCTTTTCACAATTTATTAAATATACTCATTTCCCTTTAACAAAAGGTGACAAGAAGTATGAACAAGACAACATAAACAAGGGAAAAAGGAAGATAAGGAATGAAATAACAAGGCCTAAGTTTCTCCCATCATAGAGTATGCACATGTACAAGATACACCTTTTACCTTGAAATGAAAAGTTCCTTACAAGGTGGTTGTCACCTCAACAAGCATTCAATACATGATGAATATCTTCATGGAATGATGTTGTTCCATTGCACCTTCTTAAGATATGTTTGATGGCCTTTAGGTCTCTAGAATAAATACATTTTTAGTGGGTATAGGTGAAGACTTCCGACCTCTTGGACATCACCTCTGAGAACCGAAAAACCGCAGTCTCATAATGCAAGTCTGGAGCACTACATGCATGGTTTGACCTATAACTTTCAATCCCATCCAATTTGTATAGCATGCCCCTAAACACCGCTTGAGGTCAAACCCTTGAGTTCTCCGTTAGGATGTGTCTCAAAGAAAGCCTCCTAATTCAAAAGAGAAAATGAAGGAGATGCTATTTCTCTTCACCCAATATCGCACGAAGCGCAAGGGGAGAGGATACACAACAACACCTTATAGGGTTTACAATGAACAATTTGCAAAATATAAGTGTTACTCTTCACCCAAGATCACACGAAGTGCAAGGGAAGAGGATACACACTTGCTAATCTACCAAGCATAGAAGACACAACACACACTCTTGTTATTTTTAGGTGCACCAAAGATAAATGTAAGTAAATTTTAAAAGAACCAAATGAAGTGTGAGATTGTTTTGTTCTTTTTAAAACCCAAACAAAAGTGAGATTGCGTGGTTCAATTCTTAAGCCTAAATTGAAAATTTCAAGGTGTTTTGTCCAATTGTTAAGCACCAAAGTAGATGTGAGATGCATAAAATATTAAAATTATCTCTAAATTTATATCCAAATGAATGTTAATAAACACTTTTTAGATTCTTCATGCTGCAAATGTTAGATGAAATCAAGAAAATAGGAAGATGTTAGGGTTAGAACAATATTTAAGCATCAAAATCAAACTAAATTGAAGTGTGAGTTAAATTTAGATGAACCAAGGAAAAATTAACTCTACAAAAATTGAAAAAAATTCTACACCATTGCAAAGAGCATGAAATTATACTCCATTTCATAAAAAAGCACTGAAAAATACCACCATATGACCAAGATATAGTTGTTTGAAGATAGGGTATAAAAAACTTGACAAAGATACTTTCAAATGCATGGCTATATGACAAGTGTGTGGATTTTTCAATACAAATGTGTTGCTATACTACAAGTGCATCGCTCTATCATTTCAAATGTGTTGCAATACTAAAAATGTGTGGCTCTGTCAATTCAAATGTGTCAGACTGTCAAACAAATGTGTTGCTCTACCTCTCTGCACGTGTGTCATAATATTTGAAGCGCATTGCAATATTTCAACTGCATTGCAATATTACAACTATGTCACTCGGCTAACTGACAAGTGTATCACAATATTTCAAGTGCATTTCAACTACGTTGCAATATTGCAACTGCATCGCTTGGCTAAATAACAAGTGCATTGTCATGCTTCTTGTTCCTTCAAAACATGAAAAATATCAAGCAAAATTTGTTAGCTAGGGACATGTGGTCCCACCAAGTGTGCCATTTTGTGAATGTATAATAATTACTGATCATATAACATCAAATTGAACTAAAATAATAAAGATTATGATCAATCAAACATATAATTCTCAATGAAATTGTTTATAAATAAAATTAACTTTCAGAACATGAAATATTAAAACAAAGATAAAATTGAAAGCTAACTAAGAATGCAAACCTTAATCCAATTGTGGGATTATGTCCTTCATGGATGTGGATTGTTGCAATCTAGACAAAATCCTTGATGTGAAAAGCAAATTGGTGAATGGATGAATTCAAATGTCACACAAGTTCTCTCAAATTGATCAAATTAGAGATTCAATTCATAAGTTTACTCAAAGCTTTTGATTTATTTAATTAATAGGAGAAAAGGTGAATTTAACTAAATAATTGACATTATTTAATTAAATTGAGGAATTAGGTGAAATAGACTAGAGATGATGTTAGTACGAGAAATCAAGTGTGTGATATTATCAAGACAATTTTAAGTGTCTACAATTACATATCTACAAATGGATTAGTGTTATCCAAATTTGGATTCATTCCTCAATTTTTAACCCATTCTCATTACACAAAATCCTATTTGTTCCATCTTATTATATTCCCATTTGCATGTATTATTGTATACTTGTCATGTCATGATCTATTTATTACACCAACCAATGAAATTAATCTTATATATTCATTCCTCACCCTCATATTTATGGTTCCTTGTCTTGAATTAATTCAACTACATTTAGGTTTGATCCACAACACAAAAAAATGAGCCCCAAAATTCAAAATTTTAAATTTAGATTTTTTTTACTCCCACCTATTCCACTAGACATTATGAGCTAGCTTGGGACATGTTTTATATGATTAATTCATTAGGATTTGATTATCATTTACAATTTCTAATCATTTCAAGGAGAATAAATCTAAAAACACTTCATTTGGATAACTAAAAAGAGTCTAATATGCATCACACTCATTTATGACACCTACATGTCTTATTGTTATTTACCAACATTCACCTAAGGTCATAAAGCTAGTAAATTAAAACATAGAAAAATAGGTGGAGACCAAAATTGATAATGGGAAATGGGGGTATGATAACCTATTTCTCTAATTTCATTTAGGAAATGAGATCCAAACAATGAAATGACTGTCAACCTTGAGGTAAGTCAAGTCAAAGTGAGAATCTGCAAATTTCTCTTTTATGCAAGGACGGGGGTCCTTATTAAACAACACTTTGGGGAGAAAGACTAAAAATAGCAAACAAACTCCAAAATGAAATCTATGAAGTGCATCTAATAGATTAGCCTCAATTCAGATGGAACCAAAAACTAAAATTCAGATCTGAGAATGGGAAAATGGTGTGTACCAATCACCAAAAGTATTTTTTCAAAGCTAACTAAGGACTCATTCGCCCTATGGTGAATGGGTCCTGGCTAGGGCTCTGTAAAAAATGGTTTATGGGTTCTCTTCTATTGTCTCTACACTTCCAGATCCTTGATTTTCACAATCAGACAACCAAAAATAAATCATGTAGGCCAATTCTCGTGAAATTACAAGAATGATGACAACAAATGCAACTTTGACAACTTTGCAATTTTTCTCTCCAAGCGATCTTCCACCCAAAATCTGCAAACACACATCAAGAGGTAAAAAATGTTTTTTTGTTGGTGAATGGGGTTTTGCCTTGTTCAAACCCCATTTTGGTAATTAAACCTTCTAATGAAATGAAATAACATGAAAGGAATGATGAATGAATAAAGCCTGTCACAACTCACCAAACCTTTGTTTGAACCTTGGAATATGGATCTGGAACTTGCGTGAAATGGATTCAATGGATGTGGATCTTGATTTTGAAACTTGATTTGAAACAATGTCATTGAATACTTGAATGGATCTTGAACACTACATCAACATATTAGATCAAATAGCATGCATGATGCAAGAATAATTTGACATGCTAATAGGATCTTAATTGCACTGCAATAATTCTTCAAAAAAATTCCCTTGAATTCCTTTAAATGCTCTTGATAATGCTCTCATGAAAATACTTTTCATCTCATGAAATTCTTCTATGTGAAACATAGTGAAATAACCTTATATTTATAGGCATGTTAACATTAATTCCCAAAATTCAAATAATAGAAGCCGACATGTGAATATACATTTGAAATCATCGAAATACCACCAAAAACATAGTAAAAATTAGGTCCTAGGTGGGTTCTAGATCACTCACCTAGGACACACATTCTCCAATGTTAAGTGTTATGTTATGGCATTTATGAATGTCGGGTTTTCCTCTTTAGGATTTGCAATTAATTAGGCTTGGATTTGAACTAAGGGGGCCAATTAAGGAAAATTAACCTCAATTAATTAATAAAGCCCTAGATAAGTGTGAAAGTGTAAAGATACACCTTACAACACCACAAATAAGGCACAATTAAGTCCATTTTATTTAATAGGGCCCTAAACTTAATGTGAATATGTAAAATACATATTACAACATTAAATTAAGGCATCATTTAGTTCATTTTATCATTAATTATTCCCAAATGAAGTGTGAAAAAGGGATACTTTTTCCTACACTACATAAACTATGGGGTTGATTGAGGATAACTTGACCATTGTGATTTAACAACTTCCATAAGGTATTTTCTAATACTGTTAGTCCTTACACCAAAGAAGACATCAAATTTTCAAGTGATATAGGTCATGGGATTACACAATCAACATGAGCACTTACACATGTCGATTCAATACTATGGTAAACAAGATTAATCTCACACAACATAGATTTAACCCACATGTATTTCTAATATTTTTATATAGTTGGGACATCTTCCTATCATATATCACCTTTTCTAATATTTCTAGGGTAATTGAATTGTACACTACATTAGGTTTATTCATTGTTATATTTCCCAAGAGATAAGTGCCTCTACTTCTTATAACTTAACTTCCATTAGAAACATTAGGTTTCTTTTTACTTTTTCACAGTCTAAAGGTGCCTTTCAGTTTTCACCTAGAGACCTATTATTTTTATTTTTCTCATTTTTGTGACTAAAGGATGAAGTAGACTCTCTGAAATAATTTGTGTTGTCAAGCTCTATGATGAATCCAACTTTATGATCCCTACTTGGTATTGTTTCTCGATGTCCCATGAACTCAGATATTGCTTCATCATTTTTGAATATGTCCAAGCTCGAAGGTCCTTGTTGATCTCAATCTATCAATTGTAGGTAGACTAAGGGTAAGTCATCATTGATATCATTATAACTCAAGGATAAGGTAGACATGGTAAACACAAATGTATTGTTAGGGTCCCAAAAGGTATCAATCCAAGCATGGCCCTTCATATATTTGGTTTGTGAAAAGTATTGGTTAGGCTCTCAAAAGGTTTCAAATAGGTCATAGTCGCTAGAGGATTTGTCAGAACCCCATTCCCATTCATTGGATTTTGTTCAGTATGATAGTCCTTAGATGTCTTGACATCATTAGAATTTTTAACCTTTTTATCCAAAGGTAACTTAGTACGAGGAGGACTTGATTTTAATGATGTATACCCCAAACCTTTGTTCTTTGGTAACTTAGGAGGCAATAACAGTTCTATCATTCTATTCTTGTGTAATCCAAGACCACTATGTTGATCATAACCTTTCTATTTCAAGATCTCTAAACCTTTGCCATATTGCTCAACTGGTATTTGCATGGGCTCAATGTCTTCTTGATCCTTGTAGATCCATGTATAAATTTCCTCCCCTATGGTTTCCTTATCTCACCTACTTGGTGAAGGCAGTGGGAAGCTTACAGATGATGAATTTGTAGATCCATGTATAAATGTCCTCCCCTATGGTTTCCTTACTTATCTCACCCCACTTGGTGAAGGTAGTGGGAGGATTACAGATGATGAATTTCAGTTCTTTCTTCCTTGGTTTACCAAAGGACTTAGGTGATGGGGTAGCTTCCCAATACAAAATGAACTCTCAATGTTATACTCTCCATGTCCTTGGTCTTGGATCTAGACTTCACCTTTAAGGAAGGGGATGGAATGGAAGATGTGGATAATGATGAGGGATCAATGTAGTGTGATGAGGTAGATGGAGAGGCTTCCCAATTGATAGGTACTTGATGTTCAATGACACCCTTTAAACTACTGCAATATTGGATGGGATCAGGATCACCTACTATGGTAATTTCGGTGCCATTGTAGGGAAACTTGAGGCATTGATGGTGGGTGGAAGGGATGGCATTCATGGAATGAATCCATGGGAATCCAAGGAGAAATTTATATGGTAGTTCCAAATATAGGACTTGAAACACCATACTTTGAATACCTAGTCCAACTCTCATTGGAAGAGTAATTATTCCTTTAGAGGAATGCTCAACATCATCATAAGCCCTTATGATAATTTTCTTGGATATATCTATACAAGCTTCAGAGAATCCTAATGTTGTGAACAATTTTAGAGTGCATATGTTCAGGCTTGCTCCACCATCTACCAATACTCATGTGATTTTGTGTTTTTTAATGTACACCTCAAGGTGCAATGGGTCATTATGATTGGGTATTTGCATAGGGAGATCTTGTTCAAAAAATGTAACGTGATGGGTGGTAGCCAATTGCCCTACCATGGCCTAAAATTGATTGGAATTTAGGTCTGTGGGGATGTAAGTCTCTTATAAAACTTTGTCCAAAATGGATTTATGTTCAGGAGATATGCAGAGTAACTCAATGATGGATATTTGTGCGAGAGTCTTTCCTAGATGATCTAGGAGGTTATATTGAGTCTTTGGTTGCAGATTAGAAGTAGCCCCTTGCAAGACCACTTTAGATATTTGAGTTGTGATGGCACATTATGGATTTTTCTTAATGGTAATGGTGGATACATTATTATCAAAGGATTGGATGTTATTAACGGTATACTCATATGAGATGCTAGTATAATTGGCTTGGTTTCTTCTATTCATCCTTGAACTGGAGGCTTTTCCCAACCCATGGTCTTGTAAGGTATTTTTGAAAATAGTATGGTTAGCATTCGTCTTCCCTTGTGAATTATCTATGGATATGTCACCTTGGTCAATGAGGTCTTGGATAGCGTCCTTAAGTTTCCAACAAGAAGACGTCTTATATCCTTTTGTATGATGGTACTCACAAAAATCATTATCATTCCACCAAGTTGGTTTAAAAATTCCTAGTTTGTAGTGTCTGATTTTTCGGAGTTGAATTCCATTTTATTGTAATAGTTTCTTCAAAATAAATTCAATGGATTCCCCTAGCGGTGTATATGTTTGTTTTGCTATGTTTGTTCATCGAGGACCTTGTCATTGCTGGTTGTTTTGGACTGCATTCGTGGATTGGTTTTGATATTTTGGTTGATGGTTCAATATGGAAGGACCTTTAAGATGAATGGTGGGGTGGGATTTATTAACCATTTTAGCATCAACTACCCCATCATTAGTGACATTCTTGTTTCATGACCATAATTTGTTTTTTTCATTTGGTTTTTTTGGGTTTCTTTGAAAATTTTGATTAATCCTTGTGCAACAAGTGCCCTCTCAATGGAAACACCCTTCTCAAAAAAATCTTAAAAAGTATTACAACAATGGATTTGCATTTGATACATTAGTTCCTTGTTCACATTCTCCACAAACATGTGTACCAATTGTTTCTCAAGGATATCACATGGACATATACTAGCCATACTTCTCCATCTCTAGAGGAAAGATGTGAATGTTTCTCCCTCTTTTCATTTGGTTGTAGCTAATTTTGGAAGCATGATGTCACTTTCAACATTGTAGGAGAAGTGTGTGACAAACTTGTTGGCTAAATTGTTCCATGTTCTTATCCCAGGATGTAGATGCACAAACCACTCTAGAGCTTTCCCCATAAGGCTATGTGGAATAATCTCATCAAGTACATATGCTCAAAAGTGATGTCCATGCATGCAATATGAAATTCTCTCACATGTTCTACTAGATCCCCTTTTCCCTTGTATTTGTTGAATTTTGGTGCGTTAAAATGTTGAGGGAAAGGTGACATGTATATGCTTCGATCAAAGGATGACATAATTCCTCCATGGAATAAGTTTTCTTTGTCTGACTCACTTGCATATTGGATTCTTCTTGTTGTAATGCTTACATTTGCTATGTTAGGGTATCCATGGGTGATAATGATGTGTCTATGGAGTTTGTAACTACGTTGGTATATTGGCATTGTGTGTTTGTTGTAAGTGAAGGTGCACTTTGGTAACCAACATTTAGAGTGGAAGGGTTGGTGTTCGTGTATGATGGAAATGGATTTTTGTTTTGGAAGTTGGATGTAAATGTCAAATTTGGATTGATGTTTGATTGCAAAGGAATTTGATTTCCTTGTTGGAAGTGAGATCTAAACATGGTATTGGTATTGGTGTGGTGTTGAGATGGATTTTGACTCACTTATTGGTATTGTGGTGTGAATTTGAGGATTGGGTTGATGTTTTATTGAGGCGGAGGTGGATTGGTGTTCAAGGTTGACCCAAAAGACATGTTCGTGTTTGGTGTAGTGTTAGTCATTTGGGGTTGTGTTCTTGGTGTGAAAATGTGAATCCTTTGTGTTTTGTTTGGTGGGTTTGGATTTGTGATGTTTTGAACCATGATGTTGGTTGATGGTGGTGCATTTTAAGAGGATGATGTGGTAAATGGATTTGCAAACAATGTACCCATAGTGTTAAATGTTGTAGAAAATGGATTGGAAAATGATGTTAGGAAATCATGATCATCTTAGAATGAAACATCTAAGAACAATAGTGCCTTCAATAACTTTTAATTTCAATAGATTGCCTCAAAGGAACGTACAAGTATGTCACAAAGTGGAAACAAACATAGTTCATTTCCCATGTTAACCTTTTTGAGAGAAGCACATACAAAACAACTAGTTCCAACAATGCCATTAAATAGATTCAACACACAAAACCTATAAACATCAAATGTGGGACATCAGATCTAAGAACAAATAAATTTATGTGGGGAAAACCCTGTCGAGTAAAAAACCCCATACTCCAAAGGCCCAGATCACCATTGTATTATTCAATAACAAAAATAGTTACAGATATAATATCAGGCTCTAAGCCTTTACAGAGTTACATCTTGTTCATCTTGGAGAAATATCTAACACCATAATAGTTCAGGATCCTCGCATTGTTACAATACTCTCACACAACATACAATGCAGATCCATATCCTCTAATCAGCCTCTTGGCCTCACTAGCCATGCTCACGACCAGCCCAACCTTTTACATTCTTCGCTCTCTCTCTCTTTCTTGGGCTCACAACCTCAACCCTTCTCTTTTTGAATGTTTCAAGAATCATCATATAAATACAACATTTACTCTACATTCCTTCAGGTCGGCTAAAACAACTCTATGTTAGAGTACCAATTTACCAACCAATGGGCTAACATGCAGTTACATTGCTATCAGGTAAATAGAACTATCGACCTCAGTTTCCAAATGTTGGTCCAATGAATCATTGATTCACAACAACAATGTGAAATCAACAAATGACTCCATGCAACGTGTTAGCATGTCACTTGTTCATCGCTATTTGACCATCGCATTATTCCATCTCTGCCCATTGCTTCCAAGCTTAACTGCCATATTGCAAGCCATATTACAAGCCTCCATGGGACCACGGTTTACCATTCTGCTAGATCACTGCTCTACTGCAGGAACCATCTACAGACCCTCGTAGGTCAACGGTAACAACACTGCACTATCGCTTCCTCTTCCAAGTCCTATCGCGGTGTGGTGGTAACACCACACCACCGTAGGTCTTCAACACAGTTGTGGGGTGGTGGTAACACCGCACTACCACCAGACAACCAAAGGACCCCCGAGGTATGGTGGTACCTCGCGCTACCGCTAGAAAACCAAGAGGCCTCCGCGGTATGGCAGTATATCGCACTACTGCTAGTCAATCACAAGGCTCTTGCGGTACACCACACACTACCGCCAGGTAGTAAGAAGTGTCCTGCGGTATGGCGGTATACTGCGCTACCGCTCCTCTCTTACAAACATCCAGCAATACAATGGTACAAGAAAAATCCATCACTTTTAGAGGTCTAAGCAACAAAACTAGGATTTCACTAGTGAGTTTGAGACACACATTCTCAACAAATGAGGCACTAGGTCCATGAGATTTTGGATTTGTTCTTTTGGTCCCAAATGTTGGAGTAGGGGGTATGTTAACATGTGTTGTGTTATGTGTAGTTCCCCAAAGTGGCATAATAGTGTGCATTTTTTGTGACATGGGATGACCATGTGAAAATGTGCTATGACTGTGACCTTGAGATTGTGCTTGTGTTTTTCCTTCTACAATTGTGGAAGTGTCAAAACCAATGAGAAGTTTGGAACCACTTTGAGCAAGTGCTAGAAAGTATTTATCGGGATCTACTTTGAAAAGCTCTTCTATGATGTGCAATATCTTAGGATCTTGGGAAGAACTTTCAATTTCTTCTAGGGTTAGACGTTGTTCAACCTCATGTATCATAAGATTGGTAAATGGATTTGCAATTTTAGGTTGTGATGCTTTTGGTTGGTTTGAGGATGACCCAAAGTTCATAGTGCTATTAGGATTAAAGTTGGGGTCATTTGTGGAATCCATGTCTTTTTGTTTCCTTTGTGACCTAGTGAAGTCCATATAAGACTTGTGACCTTTGGATTTTGAGACTTTTGGGATGAATGCAACTAGAGACGAAGATGCAAGATGGCAATGGCACTATGCTGTGTTTTTTATGATTTTTTTTTTATATAAGGATGCAAGATGGTAATGCAACTATGACCAAGCTTCTAATGTAAAGTTGCAATAAGGCTATGACTATGCTTTGGATGCAAAGTGGTAATGAGACTATGACTATGATTTGGTTGCAAAGTGGTAACGGTACTATGACTATGCTTTGGAATTTGGATATGAAACTTTGAACCTTGGAAAGGGATGCTAAGAAAAATATGATAAACCAAGGTGATAAATCTAAATGCCAAGACCTCAAGAGGATAGAACCAAGATAATGATGATGATTGGATAAAAGGCGAACCTAAACTAGACACGTGATTTTTAGGCCCAACCTAAAGATAGATAGATGAAATTGACGAGGTCAAGACACCTAAATATGTGACTATAGTTTGATCAATGGTCTGATAAGCCTCCTAATCTCAAGACTCAAAGATGATAGTTATGGATAAGCTAAGATGACAAATGAAAACTAAAAGATGCAAGCTAAGGTAAATGGTAAAATGTAATGGAAGGATTGACTGAACTAAACAAGTCTCGGGTTTGAGTGTACAGTCACTGTCTGGAAGGAAACTAAAAGTTGGATTCGTAGATATTTCCCCCAAAAATTTGAAAACTAATAGATGTGGTACACAATATTACAGATGCAGTGTAGGACTAGTCAATTGTGGCTTAGTATCAGTCAATTGTGATGCATAGGAAACTGTGAGTTTTTGGCTTCCTAGGGTTTTTGACAGATGTGACGTTTCAACTGACAATTGTAGTGTACTATCTGACAATTGTGGTGTTCATTTTAACAGTTGAGGTGTTCTAGTTTTTGGTCTCAATTTGATGTTTTCTAAGTGGTTTTTCATTTTGGGCGATTTCCAGATTTGATCATAAAACATAGCAAACACTTTGAAAATAGATTTGGTTGATTTTGACTCTTTGACTTCTTGAAAAGCAAGTATTTTGCAAGTTTTATTCCACAAAAATTGCTAGGCCTTGGTTCACAAATAATATAAGCAAGCACAACCTAGCTAGTAGTACTAGGGTTATCTACTAAAGTGGGCTTACCTCACCCTTTTGAGTGATGTTAAATATGAGAAAAAAGGAGTGGGTAACTAGAGTATGCCAAGGTCATGTACCACCTTAACACCTCTTGCCTTGAAAGGATGAAATTCAAACAAGGAACTGTCACCTCAACCAAGAACCAAACATGGTAAGTAACTTTAGGGTATGATCCACATCCCTTGCACCATAATAGTAAACAACCAAAAAGGTCTTAGGCTTCTAAAAAAAATGGTTCTTACTCTCGTGTGGACTCCGAAGAACACCATAACCTAGTAGCGATGGAAGACCGAAGTCTCTAACCCCCGTTCATAATCACCCGAGACCAGAAGGGCCACCCCTTAGGGCTTAAATGTATTATGCTCACCTTTTTTTAGTTTTTGCACTTTTATATAGTGTATTGGAGGTATATATGTTGGCGGTCATTCCCAAGGGTGAAATTCCATTGGCAAGCCCACCCTACTTAAAAACAAAAGTGGAAAGCTTGTGCAATGCTCTTTCTCATCACCTAGGAATCACATGTAGCACAAGGGGAGAGGATACTCAAGACTATGTCGTGTCACTATTTCTCATCACCCAGGAATCACATGTATCACAAGGGGAGAGGATACTCTAGCTAAACACGCTTTGATAATAACACATGTGTGCAAGTGCACAGAACATGAAAGTCACTTGTTCTTTTTAAGCACCAATTCCAAATGTTCCTAATTTAGAAATCACAAATGCATAATGGAACCCTGCAAGAAATTGGATTAGTAGTTTAATCAAAGAATCTTCTCCCAACGATTGCCACAAGCTAAAAATCAGATATTAGTAACAAAAAAAAGATTTGTCCTAATGAATGCAAAAAGTAGAAAATGAAAATCTCAATGTTATACCCTCTTTTTGTTATGAAAGTTAGATGCGGTGCACAAATGCATCACAAAAATAGACAGATGTGGCTTATGGAATGACGACTACAGTGTAAGGAATAGCGACTAAGACGTGAAAATCAATGATTGTGATGTTCTAGGGAACGATTGCGACGCATAAACCTGTGGCTATAAAAACATAAAGATCTAACAAAAAACAACAAATCTAATTATGCAAATGATGTAAGCAGACTACTAGAATGTTAGAGAAATAACCAGAAGCCAATAAAATAATCTAAAACAACAATGATTGAATAATTTTGGGATTTGCAAGATAACAATTAGATGTGTCATTCTGGGCAGCAAATACGATGCGACATACCTCACATGTTTTGCGCCATACAACAATTGTGGCATTTGAAGGCTCAAATGTGGCTCTTCACAGAATGATTGTGGAACACTCCTAAAAGTCAAAATTTCTCAATAATTTCAAAAAATCCGGTTAGTTCATGTTTGGTTCACCAAATATAGATTGGGTAGAATTAAGGGGAAAAACATGAATCAATGATAACAACCACAAAACTACCTAAATTCAAGCTATGAAGGCCCTAATATAACAATGAAGCACAAATGACAATAGAAATCTAAATAATAAACTAATAAACCTCAATTCATATGCCATTGTTGAATCACCTCCATTGCTCTTCTCCATTTTTCTTTTTTTTGTAGAATGCAATGCATTTGATAAGCTTGATGTTGATGCAAGATAGCTAGATCTCAAGATAGCAAAACTTCAAAGAATACGGTTTAGGTTGGAATGAAGGTGATGGATTGCTTTTATAGAAATTATCCCAATTCAAATGAAGGGTGAGGATTGAATGATGAGGTATGACGATCAATGAATGAGATTAATTGAGAGGAAAAAAGGATAAGGATGGGAAGGATGGACCAAAACTCAAGAAATTAGTTGAGATTTAGGGCTTGGCTAAGAAGAAATAAATTAAATAATAATAACAATTATTTAATTTAGGAGAGAGAAAATGAATAGTTAAATAATAAAAAATAATTATTTAATTATAAAAAAAAGGTGGAGTGGGAAATATTAAATAATTGAAAATAATTGTTTAATAAAAGATGGAGGGAAAATGATAAATAATTAAATAATTAAAACAATTATTTAATTATGGAGGGAAAAAGCTAATGAATAATTAAATAATTGAAACTATTATTTAATTATAGAAAAAATAATTTATCTAATTATGGAGGGTAAAAGGGAAATCAATGATACCATTTAAATAAATTGACATTTATTTAAATTAATCAAAAGAAGAATAAAAATATAGTGACTTAATTAAATAATAAAAAAATATTTAAATAATAGGAGAAGATGATTTTAGGAAATAATTAAATAATTTTTAAATTATTTAATTATGCAAGAAAGAAGGCGAATTAGTACTAAAATGTTGCTTTAAGGATCGAGACGTTTTTCAGTGTCTACACACGATTTCAAAACAAAATAAAATTTAAATTTCTTTGTGAAAAACTTAAGTCATTTTCATGGATTCAATTACAAAAATAAACATAAATTTCTAGACTATTATCTGAAAAAATGTAGAGATCTAATGAATTTTTCTGCACTTTGTAACAAATACACACATATTTCTGTGTGTGCACACATATATATATATATATATAAAAGAAAACCTACAACATTAAATTGAAACCTACATATGTATATATTTATATATATAATTTGAAGTTTGGGAAATGATCTTCATAAATCTTCGAACTTGCAACAATGAAGACAAATAGGAAAATATTAAAATAATCATTTGAAACCTTGAAAACAAATAAACATAGAAGAGAAACTTGAAAATCAACCTACTTGATTGCCAATCCCAACAAGAGAAATGAGAGAAAAAATTAAGGAATTTTTGTTTGGTTAGTGAGTTGGTTTTTAGTTAGCTGCCAAGAAAATTTTGAAACAAGATTTAAATAAAAAAAAGGAATTGTTCTTCATCCTTAAGTTAATTTGAATTATTAATTTTGAGGTTAAAATAATAGATGCATGGGGAATTTATTAATAAGTGGCCTAGGGAAAATAGGAGTCACAATTAATTGTGACATGAAAAATTTAAAATTAATAATTAATAATTAAGTCGAAAGTAATTCAAAAAGGAATAAGTGACTTTTTAATGTTCATAATTTAAATTATGTATTTATAACCATTATGACTTAGAATAATTGTTTTAAAACTACATGAAATTTAAACTTTTAAGCAATCTAATTTCTTAATTCTATTATAGGATTTAATTAAATTATTAAAAATTAATTAAATATTGAATATTAACTATGAAATTACTAGTGCAAAAATTGTATCTTCACTTTATTCAATTAGTGTGTAAATGTATTAATCCATAGTTATGGTTGTATTTAGTTAGTGATGCACTTATTGTTTCATTACAAAGTTTAATTTCTTTTCAAATTAATGTCAATTAGATTAAACAAAATATTCACATTTCTCCCTTAAGATTAGTCTCGATGATTGAACACATATTTCATTCATATAGTTAACCCTTGGGGAATTATACAAAGAATGTATTCCCCTTCAAGGTGTCTTGTTGAACATCTTAACCTAATAGGTGACCATCATCATTAGGGTGCGAAGAAGGGCTAAAAACATGTTACCATTAGGTGTGCATAGGTGATCAATCAAATGTAGTCTTGTTTTGTGTTGTTATGTTAAAAAAATGGTGGTTGTGTTATTTATTTAGTGGTGTAAAAAGTGGGCATGATAACAAGTAGTAGTGGTGTCAACAAGTCATCCATCATTGTTGGATGATAATGCATCAAATCCAATTTTTAATCATGTTAAACTATCATAGGATCTAGTAGAGGGAAAAAATACAAGGGACAAACCTAAGTATTTTGAAAGATAAAAAACAAATATATTCTCACCAACGATATGTTGAATGGTGTAAGAGCCACAACATAGTGGCTTCATCTTCTCTAGTGTGGACCCTTGAAGCATTATTTTAAAGATACAACTAGACCTTGTCATCAACTTGAAATGATTGAGGTGTGTGATGTATGCCATGGTTCTCTTTATACTTATGTTATTGGCACATGAGTATCTACTATACCCATTGGCGTACATCCTACATGTGTTGTAAAAAATCTCTTGCCTTGTCGACTTCTTTTTCTTGTGCATGCAATTTTGACATTGATGGTGTGCAATATGATATTTCAAGGCGCATTATTGGTTGGAACCCAAGACATGTCTAGGAAGGATTATGCCTCTCAAAATTGAGAGGATATTGGTTAGAGGTATGTTGAATGTAAAGTATATTTTCATTCCATGTGTGTGGGTGTAGACTAATGTAGATGCACAAAAGATGTACAGGTGTGCAATTGACCACCTTTTCTTGGTCATTTGTTAGTGGATGGGAGGTTGTAGATCAATTAATTTGTGTATATTAGAACATATTCCACAAAGTTTTCCAAAAATTATTGACAAACCATGGGTCATAGTAAAAAATAATGGATTTTGGCAAGACAAAATACCAAAATGGACATAAACATGCATAAACAAAAGACACATGTAACATCCAACATGATGAGACTTTTCTTTTAGATGATCATGATGGAAATTTGACCAAGTGTCTACCACAACAAAGTAGATCATCATGGTGGTGCTTAGTTGTAGGAAACTTGCTCAAGAAATCCATGCCAGTGAATTCCCAAGATCATGTTAGAACAAACAAAGGGGTATAAATATTGACCTTCTTGTTTGCATGCTTGGAAACGTTGCAAGGAATGTAGGACTTGATGTGGCGCTTAATGTTTGCATGCATTTGAGGCCAACAATAATTTTTGAACAACTACCAATGTAATGGTAATTCCAAAGTGTGCCTACTAGATGAGCTTTTTGGCATGGTGCATCACTTAAAGCACAAAAATGGCCAAGCTTGTAAAGAAGCTTGCTAGACAAATAGGATTCACCAAAAAATTCCCTTGTATGAGCTTGACATAGGTTTACATAAAGTTTGTGTCTATTGGATTGAGGTTCCCTTAATTAGAGAAGTCGTGAAAGTGTGCATCCAACATTGTGATGAGCACATGGATTGATAGTCGACTAAGGCATCAACTACCTTATTGTCTTTCACCTTCTTGTGTTTGATCATTATATGGAAATTTTTTAAATATGTCACCCACTTCATGTGTCCCATATTTTCTAGTTTGTTTTATGTATGCAAAAATTGAAGCAACTTACGATAGAGTGAATGATAGTCTTCTTATCCATGATTTAGTGTTGTCATTACTTGATAGCTTGTGCATTGGCATACAACTCCTTTCATAGTTGGAGTAACATCAAATTATGCCACTATTTTTTAAAAAATGATATGTGATCAAGTGTTTATGCTATGGGAGTATGGTGCCTAGTTCCTAGTGAGATGCATATCAAACTAGATCAAGGGGTGATCAATGCCATGTATTGAGAGAGGCATTGCTTGAGATTCTTAAAAAGTGGTTTGGCATGGATGATCTTATGTAGCAACCACACAATGTGAAAGAAGTTGAGAACAAACATGTGGTAGAAGTTGAAAAGTATGAGAAAATTATGCATGTCAATGAGGTTGCATGGTGTTGGGAAATCGTGAATGGCTTTGATCTTTTCAATGTCCAAAATTATATTAGATTGGTTGATGGTTCATCCCAAGTACTCGAGTTGTATGGTGCCAAAAGTGCATTTGTCAAGATTAGCTTGCAAATTGTGTTGTCATAGTGTATCTAGTACACATAAGACCTCTTCTATAGGTTCCTCCTAGGTCATATTAAGGATGGGGATGTCATTTAAGTAGACGACGGTGGAGGATTTTGTGAAGGGTTACATGATGTCATTCACTAGGCACATGAATATGGTTAGAGTACTAGTCAAGCTATAAGGCATAACCATTCATATAATCCTTGAGTTTTAAAATTTGTGTTCCAAATATCTTCACTTTAACATGGTACTTATTGATATCTTGATTTGAGGTGAATTTTGGTTAAGTATTATATTATACAAAATTAGTCCAAAAGATCCTTGATGCATGGAAAAAGATATATATTTTTTGACTTGATCTTGTTGAGCATGTGATAGTTGATGTAAATGCATCAAGTGCCATCCTTTTTAGGCTCAAGGACTATTGGGATACTGCATGGTAAAGAACCAAGTTATATATTGCCTTAATCTATTAGCTCTTGGATTTAGTATCAAACTTCATGATTCTCCCAAATAATTGTACCAAATATAGGAGAATTTAGGAGAGAGCATCTAAGAATGAAATCAATTTGATGTTGTATAATAGAATGCATTGGAAGACTCTTGTGTTCTTTGAGGACATCTTCATATTGCAATAGTACCTTGTCAATATTTTCTCATTGTGATGAGGTTGGCAACATTAATGTGCACTCTTAGTGCTCATGTGCTTGACCATGTAAACACATCTAAGTGAACAATGATGTGGGCAAATGATCTCCGAACACTATTTAGGAAAGGCTAAAGCTGGTTATGTCAATTTGTAAAGGTTGAAGTATCATTTATTGGCATGTATTGTCCACTAATGTGGCTTGGAATACTAAATGTCATCCTGAAGTATTGACATAGAGTTCGTCCTACGTTCTTGCCTCACCATCCATCTTCCCCCGATGGGCCCCCAACAGCCTCCGATTTCTCGCACCCAGGTCAACAGATTACCAAGTAGTATCCTCGTCCTCCAAAACTCCCTTCTCCTTCGTCTCACTTCTCCCCAGTTCCGCGAGACTCCTCGACTGACCTATCCTGATCTCCTCGTTCTTCCTCTCCCAAGGTTGACTCACGTCCATTTGCAGCCCATCCTCACTTGTTATGTCCAATTCGCCAGCTAGTCGAGATGATCCCATTCTTTCCAGCTCACATTATTCTCCCTACCCCCTATTCTTCACCGACAACCCATACCACTGTTGATTTGACCGGCAACCTGTACGCCGCCCTCCCTCAAGTCGCCAACCTCTCTCATTTTGCTAACCCAGTTCGACGTACTGATTCCCTACTCATTGTTGATATAGGCTTTTCTTCTTCGTTCGACCTTGTCCTTGCTCCTATTCCTTCCATCGCTTCACTTCAGCTTCCCACGTCACACATCCCCCTCAGCACCTAACCCCTACCCCTATTTTTTGGTCCTCACCCCGGCATTCTATCTGTCAATTATCAATTTCTCTTAAAATTCTAACTTCGTGCTTCTCAAAATCTTATGTGGAAATTTCAAAAAATTCTCAATTTTTTACAGCTACTTGTTTGGCAACGCCCCTGCTTATAACTAAGGTTTCCGGGCCACATCATCAAATATGATGCCACATCAACATGCTTTTTTGTCGAGGTGTCCAAAAAGGTCCAAAAAAAGTGAGACCGAGCACTAAATCATGTTTTATTGGTGTGCTGATGTGGCATCACATGATTTGTTGCTTTTTAGATCTAAGGAATACATATTATTCAATTATTGGTAGTTATCATCAATACTAACAACTTTAAAGTCACAACTATTGGTTCAATATTGTTAAAAATATTGGGCACTAAATCAACAAATGCTATAACAACTATTGAAACATGCTCAATTACTCTAGGTCCTTTCCCCTACTCCCAAAATATTCAAATTGAGAGAGCAAGCTAGTTGTGAATCTTTCACATGCCTACTTAGACCCCCTTCTCTTTCAATTTTTTAAAAAGAGGTATGGACTTTGCAGTCACCTCTCATTTTATACCTTTCACTGACTTTCTTATTGAAATTGAAAAGGTGGTTAGGGCTCTTTCAGATGGCATTGATGAATAAATTAGGCAAAAAATTACTTTATTGCCCTTAGACATGCTAGCACTTCTAAATGCAACATACCTAAAGTTGAAATCCATGCTGTTAAGAGTTTATTAAGCAATGATGATCTCATCATTTCCAAGGTAGACAAAGGTAATACAATGGTTCTTATGAATAAACATGACTATATTTCCAAGATGCATTCCCTTTTATCTAATAGTAGTAGCTACAAAATCTTAGATACCAACCCATCTCCAAACTGACAAAAAAAGTTAAATCTACTAGATCTCCCTTTCTTCTTTTGATGACACCACAAAAAAGTGGTTATATCCCTCCAAAGAGGTGATCCCACATATTTATGGTATCCCAAAAATCCATAAGGTTGACATCACCCTTAGGCCCATAGTAGATTCCATTACCTACCCCACCTACAAGTTAGCCACCCATTTGGCTAAGCTTGTTTCCGCCCTCACTAGTATCTAGTTCCTTCATCAAGAACTCTTCCCATTTCATTGATTTCATTAAAGAAAAGAAGTTAGATGAAAGCAACCTATTAGTAAGCTTTGATGTGGTCTCTCTTCACCAAGGTCTGCATCTGTGACTCTATCAAGCTAATTAGGCAAAAGACTAGTCATGAAACTAATAGCTTGGTTGAACTATGACTTAGATCCACCTTCTTTACTTTCCAAGATGTAGTTTACAAGTAGGTTGGATGGAGTAGCTACGGGTTCACCTCTTTCCCCCATCGTGGCCAACCTTTAAATGGAACGCTTTGAAGACCTTTCCCTTCACTCTTCCTCCCTCAAACCAAGTAGTGGAAATGTTATGTTGATGATATCAACATTTGTTAGCCCCATGGTTGTGAGAAACTTGAAGAATTCCACTCACACTTAAATAATATAGCCCCACACATCTCCTTTACCAAAGAGATAAAAATTGATAGCCAACTTCTTTTCCTTGATGTCTTTCTCATAAAAAAAATTGATGGCTCCTTAGCTCATAGTGTCTATCATAAAGCCACCCACACTGACCTATATCTTCCTCCACTTTTCACCATCACCCAAGCCAAAAAGTAGTTCTAAAAACCCTGATTTCTAAAGCTTTGATGATTTGTGACGATGAGCATATTGACCAAGAGCTCACCTATCTTTCTCAAGTTTTTAAATTAAATGGATGTAAAAAGAAGCACATTATCAAGGCAATCAAGCAAGCCAAATCCAGGTACAACTACAAACCTGAGGTTATCCCTCCTACTTCCCTCCCATTTGCCCCCCTCCCCTATGTTGAGGCTCTATCTAACAAAAATGCTAAAGATCCTTATTAAAAAGGGTCTTTGTTGCACCTTCAAGCCTATCTTAACTTTAGGAAATCACATTCCCTCTCCCAAATAACCTCAAGACCTTTTTCTCAACTTGAGTGTCTACAAAGTGACATGTTCCTATGACACCCCTACGTAGGTGAGATAGGTCGGTAAACCCACAAAAGTGGTTTACAATTCTAGTGAGGAAGGAAAAGTTACAAAAAATGACCCCATGCAAAAAAAATTGGTTTTTGGGGGTTCAAACAAACTTTTGGTTCAAGTGAACCCAAAGGGGGTTCGCTAAAACCCCCTCAAGAACCCATTAAATGTTGGGTCCCACATTTCTCGAAAAAATAAGCAAAGAAAATGGTTGTGGAAAGGGGCTTCGCTCAAACCCCCTGGTTTGCTCAAACCCCCTTCTCCCCTCTGGCACCAAAAAAATCCATAATTTTTCCCTTCAAAGCTCGAGTTGAGGATGAAAATGGAGGAGACCTCACATACCCAACTGAATGATGGTAGTCCTTAGAACGAGCTATCCAACGAATATAATTTTAATATGTTTTGGTTTTATTATGTATTTGTTTTTTTAGTTTGATTAAACATAGGTTTTTCACCGAAAATCAAGCTCTTTGTTTTGCACATGTGGAAAAATAGCAGATTATCAAAAAATTGAAAAATATGAGTGCACTAGATATTGAAGTCCTTGATCCAACAAAAAAAAGAAAGAATTTCGATACATACAAAAAAAGTTATGTTGTATATAGTCCGCCTATGTTTGAATTGTAATTGGTCTGACTTTGAAACTTGATTAAGGAAAAAATATTCAATAGAACACTATGAAACCAATTGGAAGCACTAGATATCATAGTTACAAATCTAAATTCAAAAAAAATAGAATTTTATCCTTCATGGAAAAAAAGTTATGTTGTTATACGGTGAGCATCACTCCTTAAAAATGGTGTTTACTGAAAAACTAGTTTTCGAAGGAGATGGAAAAAGAAGTGCAATCTGATTCCAAAAATTTTGAATTTTTTTTTTTTTAGAATCTACAGAGAAAATGCCACAAGTTACTAGTTTGCATCATCTTCAATTTCCTCACGGTTTAGTTGCTATAGGTGCCCAAAAGTGAAGATTTAGTTAGAAAAAATTAGTTTAGTGTCCAGTTTGGACAAAAATTATAAACCAGTATTGTGGGATCACCCAGGTCGATCTGTTAGCACTAGAATCAAAGAGCATTTTGCTAACATAAGGCATGAACGTGTCTTGAAATCAACCTTGGCAGAGCACTCCTAAAAGATGAAGCACCACATTTCCCAAGAAAACACTCAAATCATAGTCAAATAAGACAACCACTTCAAGAGGAAACTCAAAGAGGCCATTCAAATCTACAATCACCCCTCCAACCTCAATCAAGATGGTGGATGGAATTTGAGCTCCACTTAGCAACCCCTTTTAAATGGACTTAAAAAATCAATCTCTTTGCCCAAGTTCTTGACTCCCCCATTCCCATTTTTCCCCTGTTCAACCCCCCTCTCTCTCCTTGTCTCCCTTAGTTTTCTAGGTTCACACCCTCCCTCACGTGCATCCATTGTCCTCCCCTAGTTTTCCTTTTCTAATTCGCCCCCTCAGTCTATTGTTCCCTTTCATTTTCCTTCCTTTTTAGTGTTCTCTTACCCTTAGAATCAACATTTTGGGGATTCTTTGGATCTTGGTGTCTTTCAACATCTCCCTTCTTTGTTTCCTTCCCTATTTTTATCCCTTTGCCCCCTACAAAGTTTAGTCACCTCAACCCTTGGTCCTCTCCACCCTTTTCCAAGTAGGAGTGTTGCTTGAGTCATGGTATCTTTTTCCCTTTGTCTTTCTTTTTGTTTTTCTCACCCAAGGTCCCTTATTTTTTCCCCCCCTTGGTTGTCTTGATTCCTCCTTACAATCCTCTCTCTATTAGTCCTTTTTGTTCCTCTTTTATTTTCTTTCATTTTAATTTCATTTCCTTGTTACTAGGAATTGTTATTATTCTCCTTTCATCATGTTCTCTCAACCAAGTCTTTCGTTTAAGTACAATTTCTTATTTAATTATTCTCCATCTCTAGTATATACATGTTTGTTCATTTTTTTAATATAAATATATATATTGAATGTATAAATTGATATTATATATCTCCATATAAGAATACTTTAATTTTATTCATTTAAATATATAAATCATTTTTTTAATTTAATTTATTTATAATTAATAAATATATATATTGAATTGTTATTATTATTTTTTCCATTTTCTATAGCTCTACCATCCTTTCCTATTCTTCATAAATTCTATAAGACATGCATAGATTGGCTTTCTCTCCTTAAACTTAGGCCTGCTCTCCTTTAATTATATTGTCATTCTCACGTCAAATGTTAATGTTAATATATGATAATTTTTTCCTATATTTAGTTATAATGGTAAGGAATCAAATATTTTTCATATATTTATTTATGGGAAACTATTGATAGTATAATAATTTCATATAATAATATACTTAAAAATTTAAGATTATTTTATTAGTTTCTTATTGGTTTAATTCTCTTCTATTCATAAGTCTTTTTATATTTATTTTATTTTGCAAATAAGATCTTTTGTGCTTTTCTTTATTTTATTTAGAATCCTAATTAATCTCATATCCATATGCATTTTGTTTTTATTCTCCCTTATTTTTAAACCCAAAGACATAGACATCTTTTCAAAGTATTTATCTTTTTATTTTGTCTTCCAAATAAGATTTCTCTTTTATTTAAGTAGACATTTCTCTTTTATGGCTATTCTCTTGCATATAATTTTATTCCTTAGACTTGCATTCAATAGATATATTCTCTCGCACTTACATGCTTAGTTACGTGCTTTCACTTGTCATGCATAGACATATGCTCACATTCATAAGAACATTGTCACTCGAGCTATACTCTCATTCAATAAATAGTTTCATATAGATATACACATGCTCACACATTCACATAGTTGCATTCTTTCACCATGTCATTTATATACTAGCTTTCATATATACTTATGCATACTCATCCTCATATACTCTTATGCACATTAACATTCTACTTCATTCAATTTCTTATTTATCATCTTTCTTTTGTTGATCTTATACTCATCCGATTATGTAGACAAATAAACCCTACACTATTATATGTTTTAAATTTAAAAAAGTACAAAAATTCAAGAATACAAGGACTTTTATTTTTTTACATTCAATTATTTAATTGTTTCTCTTTGCTCCTTATTTTTATTTTTTATTTTTATGTTGTTCCTCCTCATCTTGCCGAATTTCCTCTCACTTCTTCCTATTATTTGCCTTAAGACGAGCTAGCTAATTTAGTCATTTCCTTGTTGGATAGGTTTCCCTCTCCTTACATCTATTTAACATTCTTGGTTTGTTGCACAATAATTTTATCATTATCTTCTCTAGCACTATTTCATCCTGATTGTGGATTGTGGAGTATGATCTAAAACATTGATGTTAAAAAGTTACATAGTCAAAATCTAGAAAATCATGGATTGTGAAAATTTCATGTTGTTAATTCACATAGGCATGGTCTTCCAAGTAGAATGTTGTGGTCTTTTAGAGGTAGGATGTCACATGTGACAGTGTCCAACATAAGCAAGTGACTACATACAAGTGAAAATGTATTTTCAACTTACTCTACTATCCCAAAACCATTCTAGAGAGTTGGGGTTTGGATGAAATGGTATAAGGACCTAATCATTGTATCATGTGTGATGATTTTATTCAACTATGGTTGTTAATGATGTCATGGATAAGTTGTTTGTTCACCCAACACTTTATGTGGAAGAGATTCTTTCATTCCTTATAAGTTTTAGTCATCATGATGTTGATGCTTAAACATTGTGCCCCTTGATCATTATTCTTAACTTTGTTATAATTTGATGCAACTTGCACAATTAAAAACTATTGTGTGTGACATTCAACATCAATGTGAGAGCTAGTGTAGTAATCATGTCACCATATATCACCTCCTTGCAACTTCTTACCCTTTTCCTTGTTTGGTGTAGATGATGAAGACACTTTAGGGCTTTGCATAACTAAACTAGAGTGTTATGATTACTTTCACATAGTGGAATGTTGATTTTGTATGAAAGGATTGTAGTCAATCTCTTGCATGGGCTTACTCTTGTGCATGGATAACTTTTATTTAAGCTTATACTTACTTCAATCTTAGATATATTGCAGGATGCTTGACCCAATGTGCTTGAATTTAGGAACTCTATCTTGGCATAGATAGAAGTGAATGGCCCATTGAAGTATTTGAGCACACAATGTTGCTTAGGAAGGTTCTCATGTAGATGCACATAGTAGTTGGGGTACAAATTGGTGTAGTATTCTATTTATTGTTCCTTATGCTAGCACAATTTTAGAACTTCATGTATTCATCCTCATAATGTTGAGGGGGTAAAATTTATCTTACAAAGAACTAAAAAGGGTGTCCCAAGCTAAAATTGGCTAACAACATCTATTTTGTTGTGCATTGAGCACAACCACCAATGAGACACAAAATGGACATTTTCAATGCTATGAATGGAATCTTTTATATTTGTGAAGTTGTTGATGAAGAAGTATGCTTCAGTTTGAATCCAAATATCTAGTGTTGAGGTGTCAAATTCACCTTTGAATGTGGGAGTATCTAAACTCACTTGAACTCTAAAATGATTGTATTGTTGTGCATGAATGAGTTGTGTGTGGTGTTGTAGTGTTAGTTTGAGTTGATTTATGATAGTCAAATTATTTGAATAGTTTTGACATTGAATTTTCAAGGCAATGTTGAGCATTCTTTGAATGTTTATTGAGACCTTTGGTATGCAATCATTAGTCATTTTTTAAAAGGAAATCTGCCACACATCTTCAATTTCTAATGCTTCTCTAATAAAACTATGATATAAATGTAAAGGAAACTATACACATAAAGTGAAAATATGACACAAATATTTCCTTTATTAATCTTATGATGAGAGAGTTGTGAGATGCCAAATTCAAAATAATTTCAACAACATATAAATCAACACTTAAAAATGAACCAAGAATGGAAGAACAACAACACACAAGAATAATGACACACACACACACACACACATCTTGAGAAAACCCTTTCAAGAAAAACCCAACCTCCAAAGCACTTTGTAGATACCTGAAATTGTCCTAGCCTACAAACTAGCATTTTAACACTAATATTCATCTTTCCCTAATGATTAAATAATGTTCAATTATTTAATTATTGTCTAAAATCATATTTCCACTATACAAAGTTATTTAATTAATTCATTTCAATTATTCATCTTGATTAGTTATTATATCTTTAATTTTTTATTCTTCTTGATTAGTTAAATAAATCATATTTATTTAATTATATCTTTAATTTTTTTTTTTTTATGAGTTAAATAAATCCTATTTATTTAATTATATCTTTAATTATTTATTCTTCCTATGATTAATTAAATAAATCTTATTAAATTTAATTATGTCTTTAATTATCTTATTCCTCTAAATTAATTAAATGATTATTAATAATTACTTAATTAATATTCATTCACTTCTCTAAAATTAAATAATTACTTTAATTATTACGTCAAGAGGCGTATTATAATGGCATCCACCAAAAAGAAAAATTCAATGTAAGGAAAACTCTTTAGCTTGAATTTGATGTTCAAATGACATGCAACTATGCAACTGACATAACTACATTCATTGTATGTAGACGCTTTTTCAAGCATATTTAAAACAGGTTTAAAATAGATTTAAAAACAGTTTTAAATCGATTTGATATCTTTGTTTTACATTCATACAAGACAAAACAATTATAATAACAAAATTATGTCACGATAACAAAACTATTTCATGGGCAGTGTTAGTTTAGGGCTTTTCAGGCATCAATTCATCGATTTAGCCTCCTTTACATTTAGGTGATTGTAAGGAAATGGAATTTCCATTTTGCTTTTCCTTTATCAAAATGGGTATTGCTCGGTTTTTTTTTTTAAATTGAATCATCTTTTAAAAATATAAAAATGTTTAAGATGTTCTTGTTGGAATCAAGGTTAAAATCATGGAGGACAACTCTAGCCGCTCATGTTGATTTTTTATATTTACATATGGATCTCCATGGCATTGTTTAATTGTTCTTAATTGGTTTTGTTTAAAATTTAGATCTTTAGTGCAGTTTTAGTTGCTTAGTGAGGGCTTCTGAGTTTCGAATCGTCAATTCAACCTCCTTCTCCATTTGGATCATTGTAAGTATTCTGAATTTTAATGTTTCTTTTCTTTTATCAATTGGGTATAGATTTTTTAAAAAATACTCTAAACAAGAACGTTTTTATTTGGATTCTCATTTTCTTTTTGTGTTTAGTTGATGGTGAGGTTTCGCTTATTTATTTTGTTCTATAACATGGGTCATCATGGAAGTTTTAAATTGCGATTTATTTTGAAATCTAGGTTTTCCTTGCAACTTAGATAATGTGATCAAAATTTTCGGATTGCATGGAGATTTCAATTTAATTGTATGGTTCTAATTATAATTTTGGGTTTGAGTTAAGATGCTTATTTTTAATTTTAAAGTTAGAATTTCATGGGTATAGTGATTTTAGCTACTCCCATTGATTTTATTTTGTAGTATGGGTTCTCATGGGAGTTATTAAGTCTCTCCAATCTCTTTATGATTTTCTCTCAATGCACATGAGAAATATGAATGCACAATGATTGGACTTGTTACATGGTAGCCATTTTCATCACTTGATCTCTCATGACAAGACTAAAATTTTCTTTATAGCCAACACCAACATAAGGTTATCATGTCTTTGTCTCTCTTCTTGGTTTTTTCCAAGTTCTTATTTGTATTTTTCAGCTATTTTAAATATTTTGTCATGAATAATTATGTTTGTTAATATGTAATGTTGAAGTTTTAATTCAATAGTAAAATGATGTTTTGTGAATATGATATTGAATTTCTTAAGAAGAGAATTAAACACTCCTTTCAAATAATTATGTTCAATAATTCTTTCAAGATTATCTCATGTAAAAGATGGTCAAGTAGAACTATTAAATTGGATGTTGCTTTTTTTGAATTTCATTACAAATCAAACCTTCCAAAATATAAACTTAAATAAATAAGGATAAAGACAAAATTTGTTATGGTTTTAACTTATTTTTTATTTTAATAAAATTAAATATTTTGATTTTATGAACATAAATTAGAAAGATTTTGTATATGGTTTAGAATTGTTGATTTACTTTCTTATTCTTTCAAATCTTTCTATTTCCTAACTTTATTGACCAAAAAAGTTTGCTAGGTAAACACAAGAAAATATGTTGCAAATCTTATCAAACTGTATATTAATATAAAATATGTGTTAAATTTACTACTCCATATAAAAGTAAGTTTCTAAATTAATATTTATAATTAAAAAATATTGAAAATCTTTATAAAAAGTAATGGTTGATGAAACAAAAAAATCAAATAAAAGAGACTTGATGAAAAAAAAAATCAAATCAAAGAGATTTGATAAAACAAAAAGAACAAATAAATAAATAAATAATATTTTTGATTGCAAAGAGAAATCAAAAAAGAAAATGATAACTCTCAGTGTATTTTATATATATTAATATTTAATATATGTATGCTAGTTTAGTTATCCACATTCACACTTCCTAAATTAAATAATTATTTTAATTATTTAATTCTCCACATTCACACTTCCTAAATTAAATAGTTACTTTAATTATTTAATTATCCCTCTTCTTTCAACATTATCCATAAAATATTTTATTTATTTATCTAATTCTCACCTACACATCCTTAAATAATTAATTAATTTAATTAATTATTATCCTCTCATCCAAATCTAAATTTATCTTCTAACTAAAACTTTCTTTCACTTCACTTCTGGTGCAACTAGTTAACTCACACTGTTACCTTAATTAAATAATATTTAATTATTTAATTATTCTCTCATTCCATATTTTATTATTATCATTTTGTTTATTACGTCGAGAGGCATCTACAATGGCATCCATCAAAAATAAAAAATTTGTGTAAGGAAAAACTCTTCAACTAGAAATTGGCGTCAGTTTGACTATATTTTTTATGATCATCTAAACCAATTCATTATTCTGATTTAGTCTGAAATGAAGTTATCAGGGCCTGCTAAATTTGGCGATCCAGACAGAAAACGAAAGATGATGTGAAAAAATTGAAATCGTCTAAGAATAGAAGTTTCTCATTCGATTGATTAGTTGAACCACAAAAATTCTACATCACGTGACGCTGAAAGGCGAATAGAACTTTTGCGTGTTACGCTAAATCAATTGGAACATATATCAATTTGGAGCAGTCTCTATAAATGGAATATAACTTGTAATTATTTTCATTTTTAGGGGAGTAATGGAAGTAGACAAATGATGAGAAGAGCAGTTGTTAATTAACGAGGAATTGCAACTGAACGATGTGAATGTGACCATGTCCCTATCCAACGGGGGGCTTATACGCTGGAGCAGTGGTTCCACCAGTGGTAGCCTTTTGGTGGAGAATGATCTTTTAGGATTTATGAAGCATGAAAGCACTAGCTTGTGCTAGGTGAGTCGCCCTGGACACGGGGTGCTTAAGGAGTTGTGCTTGAAGCCTAATAGTGAAGAATCTTAGAGCAATTGGTGTTTATGTATAGAGAGATGCCTAGACGCTCTAGGTGAGCATTTATATGTGTTTTTTTTTAATTCAAAATTTTAATTGAATTTAAATTATTTATCATTTTTACAAATGTTTTCTTTTTGTTGATCGCTTTACATTGTCTGGTTTTTTAAAACTATATAATGTTTGCGAATATACAGTTTAATGTATGGATTTTATTGTTATGGAGATATTTATACTTAGTATTCAGTACATGACTTTAAATTTACAACAATTTACAATTTGATCAAAAAATTATAATTCTCGATAATCGACAAATTTTTGAAAATTTGACTTTCAATTTACATCAATTTGCAATTTAGTAGAGAAATTTTATATTTCGATAATTGACTAATTCTAGAAAATTGACTTTCAATTCACAACATTGTACAATTTAGTAGAGATATCAAAAAACCTCGTAACTCATTACAGTAAACTGTAGGAAAATCTTGTTCTATTTATAAAACATGTTTGGTAGAGATATTCTTTTTTACCAATAGGATTTTTTCGCAGCTTTATAAAATATTACGTTCGCCAACAATTTAGCTAGGACTTACAACCGATCTTATTTGTGTGCAAAGATTTGATGAAACAAAAAAAATCAAATACAAGAGATTTGATGAAACAAAAAAATCAAAATCAAATCAAAGAGATTTGAGAAGGATAACTCTTGTATGCTAGTTTAGCTCATCTTGCACATTCAATAATAATTAATTACTTTAAGTATTAAAACTCTCATGCATTGAGTTAACTAATTGATCTAATTATATCAATCAATCTAACTATTTAATAAATGTTCTTTTATAATTATTCATAATTATTTAATTGTTCTTTTATAATTATTTAATTATTCATGCACCATTTCCTAAATTAAATAATTATTTCAATTATTTAATTTATCTAAATTTATCTCTTCTCTAAATAAATGAAATTATTCATTTTGTTTATTTAGTTCATCTTGCACATTCAATAATAATTCAATAATAATTAATTACTTTACTTAAAATTATTAAAACTCTCATGCAATCAATTAACTCTAAATTCAACTCATTTGACTTATCATGCATTGAGCTAACTAATTGATCTAATTATATCAATCAATCTTGGCCATTGATAATCATTGCGCCTCTTATTCTACACTGTCGATTAGATCTGAATTTCTATATAAACAAGCTATCACATTCATTCTAATCTAACCACAAACTTTGGAGCTTTTGTGCCTTTGCAATCTTACACACACTTGACCTCTTGGCAAAAGAAGTGCATCAAATTTTGAGAACATAGTATAGCGAAAAGGTACTTGATGGAGGTAGTTCAAGACATCATGGGTGAGGGAAAAGCTTTATTCATTTGAATTCATGTTGCTTGTTCTTTATTGAATAATTTGAAAATTGCATTGTAGTATTGAATTGTAGTATTAGTGGTTGATTGCTTTAATTCATTACTTCTATAATGACTTATGTCATGATTTCTAATTTACACACTTAACCAATATACTTTCAATAACAACATGTTCACGATATAATATCAAACTTAGAGCTTTGACATGGAGATAAACACTCTACTCTTTTGGAGAAAATCCAACAACATAACCCCTTGCAATCTCTCTCTCTCTCTCTCTCAACCTTAACCGAAACATCCATATTTATAAAGAATACAAATGACAAAAAACCATAAATAGTTTTTAGAAAACCACGAGCCAACCAAAAGGTATGGCATCCACACCCCTAACACACAAATTCCAACATCATAGTCTAATTATGAGATTCCACGCTATATTTAAGATATTCCTTACATTATCATAACTTGTCATAACATGTCATATTTGACCATCCAACTTAGATGCTCCATTTATCATTTTCTTCCTTTAGAAAGATCCTTTATGACACATGCCATAGACTATTATAATAAGCTCGGTCAAGATTCTAAGTCCACATTGTAACTCCCTATAATTACGCTCTTACATCTGTCATAAAAAATCCTTTATGACACATGTCATAGGCTATTATAAGCTTGCTCAAGATTCTAAGTCCACATTGTAACCCCTTATAATTACGCTCTTACATCTGTCATAAAATTAGTCATAAATAACTCTAACATCTTAAAAAAACTCCCCCAACAAGAAACCCTCAAAAGTGTCAAAACACTCCATAAATACAATTTTTTAATTTTTTTAATTTGTGAAAATAACAATTCTATCTTCACGAACGCTACTTACCTGAAACAAATAAATTCCGCCATTGACAACGACGCAAAACGGTCATCACTGCGTGACGGAACGTTTGCTGACGGGAGGCTGAGCAACGAGCATACGTTTCTTCAGCCAGAGAATACACAGAAATTTCTTCGTCGGTTTCCTAAAAACTGTGTGTTGACCCGTTGACTTGTAACCAAAACGAGAAAGAAAAAAAGAAAAGATTAAAGCTGTAGTGAAACCCTAGGAATTTACCATTACGTCACAAATCTCTCAGAATATCCCCCGTTTCTGTCAATACCCTATACTTTCCCGTTTCCATTACCGTCAATAGACAATCCTTGTAATACCCTAAGAATCTACCGTTACCCCAGAATATTCCATCGAAAGAAACTCCTGCAATTCTGTCAGGAATTTGTAGGTTTCTCCCCCACAACCAACACCGTCCTCGGGTCAAGATTACCGTCAATAGACATACATTCCCTAGGTGACGGAAGAGAATACCGTACTCTTCAAGCCACAATGACGTCAGGGAGTACACGTGGCGAATGGGGGGGCGGGTTGGAGGAGGAGATCTAATCTGCGCTGTGGATTATATCCTGGGGCCTTGGGGCTCGGGGCATATTATTTGACGTTTAAATTATAGTTACGAGGCGATCGTTTTTGTTTCGGCTTAAAGGCGAACGGCAGCCCAGCGGCAGAGCCCCCAACGGTCCTCCAACAGGTAAATATATTTTCAGCTTGCTTTCTTCCTTTTCTCTCGCTTTTTCTTTTTGGCTCTTCCTGTTAGAGCAGTACGGTGTAGGAAACGGATTCGGAGTATTTAATTTTGAGGTGTTTTTTCGTTACTGGAATTTAGATTTTCTTTAACTTTCTGGCTGAATAAAACATGGAATCGCTTAATGTAGTTCTTGTTAGGGGCTGTGAAATTTCGGCCCGTTTAGAAGTTTATGGGTTTGAGATCGATTCCAGTGAAGCGGGCTTGGTAAATTGGTGTCTGTGTGGCACCGATAGCCCGGGTTCGATTCTCAGGTTGGCGTTCGGTCGGGAACCGCCTGAGGGACACCGTCCTGTGGATGGTCCGTGGTTTAATGGTAAATTGGTGCGAGTATAGCACCGCCAGTCCATGTTTGGTTCTCAGGTTGCCTTGTCGGTTGGGAATCGCCTGATCGATACTGTCATTTGGATGGTCTGTGGTTTAAAGGTAAATTACCGGGAATTTGCCACTTCTAAACCGGGTTTGATTCTCAATCAGGTTGCGTGTAGTTTGAGAATCGCTATAATGTTGACGATAGCATATGGGTGTAGAGGATTCTCACGGACCTGACAAATAAAAACATGCAGTAATTTGATTACAGTAAGCAAAGATTATCACTGACATAAACAATTTGGATGCAATTAGTAAAGGATCAGGGTCGGTGCTGAGCCTGGTTGGAGAATTAGGTCTCTTCTTGAACAGTAAGGCTAAAATTTGAGATCCTTTTTCCTTTTCCATGGGATCAAACTAAGTCATATGATTTTAGTGTCTACCAATTTTTGTTTATTTTTTTGGTACTGGTAATTATCTCATCCTTTAACATGGCATTGAATTGAGTCATAGGGTTTACTGATTTTTGATATAAGTGTTTAGATTTTTTCTTTTCTTTTCTTGATATTCATAACTATCTCGGTTAATGTTCTTGTCCACTGATATAGGGTACAGAGATCCTTTTACCTTTCCCATGGCATGCCAGGTTTGGTTTTCAGGTTGCCTTGTTGGCTGGGAATCACCTGATCAACACCATCGTTTGGATGGTCTGTGGTTTAAAGGTAAATTTGTGGGAGTTTACAATCGCTAACCCAGGTTTGATTCTCAATGTGGTTGCGTGTATTTTAAGAATTGTTATAGTGTCAACGACAATATCTGGGGGTATAGCATCCTCATGGACCTGGGATAAAAACATGCAGTAATTTGAGTGGAAGTAATAAAAGATTGTCATTGCCATCAACAATTTGGATGCAATTAGTAAAGGATCAGGGTCCCTGTTGAGCCTGGTTTGGAGAATTAGGGCTCTTGTAGAACAATAAGGCTGAAATTTGAGATCCGTTTTCCTTTTCCATGGAATCAAATTAAGTCATAAGATTTACCGATTTTTGGGTTTAAGTGTTTACAATTTAATTATTTTATTTATATTTGATATTGGTGATTGTCTCAGTTAGTGTCCTGGCCCACTCACATAGGGTACAGAGATCCTTTTACCTTTTCCCATGGCATGAATTATATCATTGGATTTACCAGTTTAGAATTTTAGTGTTTACCAATGTTTTTGATATTTTGTATTTTAGTGTTTACCGTTTTTTTTTTTTTTTTGATACTTTGCATTTTACTATTTACCAAGTTATCTTGGGCTATTCTCCAGGTCTTCTAACATGGAGAACAAGGCAGAATCCTGTTTTACAAGTAGATGGCAGGGCACAGCTCCCCATTGTCCCCTATGTCTACAGCAGGCTCAAACCTGGATGTAGAAGGAGACAACAGAGTACAGTCCCACTAACCAACTAACCTATCAGTCACAAACAAATGTAACAAATTTTTAGCAAAAACTGAAAATTCAAACTTAAGGGGTTGGAACTGTGGATATTGTTTTAGGGTTGGCAAGTGAAAGTTTAGAACATAAATTGAAAATTGAAAACCTTAAGGGTTGGAATTAGGGTGTGGAATAATGTTAAATTTCTAGAGTTTACTCATTTTCAGTAGGAAGTGAGTATATTAAACCCAAAGGTTTGGAATTCCATCCTCCTTTATGCCTATATGATCATAGAAAGTTGTAGGTTTGTGACAGGACAGGAGAAATACCTAGCTACCTGATTCAAAGCCACTATAATTGGAGAAGAGCAAGATCTTTTAAGGGTCAGTTCTTTCCCTTTTGGCTATGCATTGCTTATATTTTTTTGTCATTTCAGGTTTTCAAATTTGACTTCTTATTTCAGTTGTTTATGCTCTGTCTACAAGTTTTTAATGTCGGCTGCCAACAGTTGGTCTTGGACCTCTGGATTTTGCACACAAGTCATACCCTAAGGCTAAAGTCAAACATAGTTGAACTTCCTAACATGGGTTTTTAGGCGGAAGATCTACATGACTGAATTCCCATCTCTCTCATTTTGTACTCATCATATGTTTGATGCCAGGCATTGTGCAATATCAGAGAAGACTTTGATATGAGCATGCTTATTTTGGTTCAATTCTCATTATGAAACCCTTGTAATTATTAATATATTATTGATTGAAATAGAAAAATAAATCTCAAAGTCTTTTCTTTAGAAAATGGCTTTGTGGTAAAGCTAGTTGAATTGCTTTGGCAAAATATTCATTTTTAATTTTTGTTTGTCACCCTTCCAGCCCATTGCTGTTACCTAGTAATTTTCACTACTCCCCTTTCATCATCCACTCTCCTACAATCACGAGATACAGCAGTGAGGTTATGTTCCATTTTGAGCAGCCATTGGTAGTCTTCCTTTATTCATCTATTCAATACTTTATAATCTGGCTATGGGCTACTAGCAAGGCTCAAGGAAAGAGGCAGAAATCAAACTTTTAATGAGATAACAAATCGTTTGAATACACCTTTCCCTTGCACATTTTGTAAAGCTTGTGTATATTTCCAGTTTATTTAATTGTTGTGGGTCCTCAGTTTTCTTCATACATAAAATAAAGGAGGCAATCACCCCTTGTCAGAAGAATTCTTGGTCACGCTTGCCAGCCTTTGTTCCTTACCTGCCCTACAAAATCTTGTATGGTTTGCTTGAGGGTTGTAAAATCTTGCAAAACCTGATGGATGAGGCAGATCAAACTTTTAATCAGATAACAAATCATCTGAAATATATCTTTTCATGTACATGTAAATCTTGTGCGTATTACTAGTTTATTTCATTATCTTGAGTCCTGTTTATATTGTTGAGCAGAAAATTAATGAGACAATCACCCCTTATCAGAATAATTCTTGGTTAAGGTGGAGGCACTTTTTGCTTTAATTTCCCTGCAAAATCTTGATTGGTAGGCTCTTGGATTCTACAATCTGCAGTGATAACACTGATTTTGAAGAAGTCCTAAAATTTGTTGTCGTATGTAAATATCTGTATTAAAATGTACTGTTAAATACTCAAGAATTAAAACAAAAAGAATCTGTAATTTGGATCATAAAATTACAGGCTCTTGGGTTCTACAATCTGCAGTGATAGCACTGGTTTTGAAGAAGTCCTAAAATTTGTTGTCGTATGTAAATATCTGTATTAAAATGTACTGTTAAAACAAAAAGAATCTGTAATTTGGATCATAAAATTGCACTTGTGAACATGAAGAATGAGAAAATATTCAATCAATTCAGAAAACTAATTTTGAAGAGCCAAAAAACTTGATTTTTGCTGCAAAAACATGAAACTCTGCCAGATATTAGAAACATTTTGTTGCTGAAAACCTGGCCACTGAAAAATTAAATTCTGAAATGGATCTGCAAAATAAGAAGCTTTCATCTCGAAGATGGCCTACAAGCAAGAGATATCTCTTAAAACCAATCATTATTGCTAATACATTATCTTACAACAGCTCGGTCAATAGAAAACTACTTTGAAGAAGGTCTAGTTTCCAACTAATGGCTGACTTTGTTTACCTTTCTCTTGTACTTTGTGTTTAGTAAACTTTCACAACGTAGGGTCCTTTTACTGCTGAGTAGTCGGATATGCCCCTGTCCCTCCCTGGGAACACGTATCCCTATATCCGATACAGATACTTCTGCGATATGCCATGGATACACGTTGGATACCGTATCCACACGTACCCAAAAAACCTTGATTTTCCAGCCGTGCCGGATGCTATGTGATTTGATTTTCAAAAAAGCTGACATGAATCTTCCAAAATATTATCTTAAAAGACTTCAATCATGCAATTTTTTGTTTTGTTTTGTATAAATAAAACCTACACCAAATGAGGAAGACAAATGAAATGTTTTTCTATTTCAGCAACCCATTTTTCTAAGTCTTCTTCCAATACAACTCTACTATTTTTTTGGTGTATTAATTTTTACAAATTTAAAAAAGTTAATTGTTTATAATTTTATATTTATATTTAATATTTATATTATATTGTTTAAATCTTAGGGATTATTTAAAAAAAAAACTTATTCTTTAAATATAAATAAAATTTATTAATATATATTTAACCATTTATTCTTTACTAAATTATTTATTAATATTTAAATTTTAATATTATTTTAATTTATATTTTCTTATTTGCTTTTAAAGTAATGAAAATCTCCTCTAATAACTTAGAAAATATATGTGTGTTTTCTTTATGGATGTCGTATCCAGCCGTATCCATATTGGGGGTCTTAAAAAATGGCTGTATCCGTATCCATATTTGTATTTGTATTCGTGTCCATGCAACTTTGGTATTTTATCTATTATAACCGGCTATATTTCAAGTTTCATGAACAAATTTCGGTTATTGTAGACATTAATGTAATTTCTTTTTGTCTACCCTTTCCAACTTGAGTCCTACTAGCTATGCGCATAGAGACAAAATATACAACACATCAGGAACTAAAACAAATTATAAAAAGGAAATTAGTTTTAAAAATCAATTGAGAAACGCATGTATACTTATATATAACTTGAGGTCACAAAATTTCAATATGAAACTTCACCATTGTTTGACATGGCAATATAGGCAATTTGACACCGACTCATGACTTAGAATCCCACCAACTTGATTTTCTTGGATTTATTATTGCTTGGTAAATAAGCATATCTGTACATACTTGGAAGTGATAATTATATTGTTCACCACGGTTTAAATTACTCAACTGTTTTTGAACTTTCAATTGCCTACCTCAAATACACATTTCTTTGTAATGTGAAAGGAACACCTTGAAATCTGATGCCTAAATGCACATCTATTCGTTTAACTATCTTCCACTTTGTATTGTTTTCTTCCTATAACTTTCTTATGCCTTCATCTCCTATAACAATGAAGTCCACAGTCTATGTCAGCAATTACATGGCTAGAAGTTCGACCACCCTTTGATACTTGCAGTGATAAAATATTTCATTCACCACTGGTTTCTAGTACTCAACTGTGTTTGAACTTTCAATTGTCTACCTCAAAGACTCATTTTTTTTTGTAATGTGGAAGGAATCCCTTGAAATCTGATATGATATATCTGAATGCATATATCTTTTCCTTTAATAATTATCATCTGCATTATATCATAATTTTTTCCTATAACTTCCATCATGCCTTCATCTCCTATTACAATGATTCCATACTCTATGTCAGCAATTGCATCGGCTAGAAGTCTGGCCACCCTTTGACACTTGCTTTTATTTTCAATGGTTAGTTTCATGGTCATCATATTAATCAAAAGAGAACAAAGAATCTTATAGTCAGACTCAACCAGTGATCCATAAACCTCTGGGTTGATAACCCTAGAGTTACATCAACAATAGATTCTCCTAAGCTAGTCTGTTTGACATTACTTTCAGTAACCTGCCCTAATGCATTTAATTATCTTGCAGCAGTACTAATTATACAAAATCAGTGAGAGAAATGAAAACAAAACAACAGGGCACATAATGAATAAAAATACTCATGAAACGGATTTTATCTAGAGAAAATGCAATGGGTGAAGAACTCCAGGAAGGATATGCACATTAGCATGCCATTCACTATAATAGTGTTAGTACAAGGGGATTGCCAATTTAATGGTCTTACTGGGGCTGTAATCTATCCCTACAGGCATCTCTACTCTCCAACTCTATTCTCTGCAATTCACAGGAAGTTCTATTCACTCTTCTTCTTTATCACAACAATTTGAAAGTGTCTTTTGTTTAGCCCACTGACTAACTTTGTATTCAATTTTTCTGTCTTCTTTTACTCCCCTATGCTTGCCTTACCAAGGAAGATTGACAATTATCTTGGGAATATGGATGGTTGCCTTGAAAGGCAATAACCATCCATGTAACCACTTATAATCTACCTGTCAACAATGAACATCCTCTCAGCTCACACAGGCAAATGAAGCAACCACTAATCATATCATAACAACCCTGCTGTCCCGTTCAAAGGAGAGAGACCAATTCTAAGAGCACTAACCCAGCTGTCATGGCCCAGGGATAATTAGACAGTCCACTAGCAACACATAAGACAGTTGCTATCCCAGCTAGCATCATCCCATGATGGAAGAGAAACACGTGGCCAATATTAAGTCATGTATGCAAAGAAACTGCTTCTATTCATTCTTCTGTCTGAAATGAGCTCCCAGCTGCTACAACTCACCCAATACCAGACTGCAGCGATGAGGATATGCATGAGTTGGCTCAATTTGTGGAATGTCAGTGTTTCAAATCATCATCAAGTAACCTGTAGTATTAATGCGCAAACATACTCTCACTGCCCTACTGTTTTGACTCCAGTAGCATTGTGAAAAGCAATACATATCACCCTCATTAATGATTCTAGTAGAAGACAATGCTCCCAATTGCTCTCCTTAATGATCTCATTCTGATTGGAAGTCATGCTAACTTAAAACCTGTAGCAAACTGTTGTTTGCTGGTAGAAGTCTCTTAACACATGCAGCAAGCTATACTATACCTGTAGTGGATAACTGGACTCTTGTAGCAGCTCTGTGATCCCCTGTAGCAACCTACAACTTGCTGTCAGGGCATTTGCAGCCTCCTTCAGAAGGCCCCTATTGGAAAGTCGCCTGATCCAAACTTCTACATCTATTCTTTTTGATCAACCAGAGAACTAACTAATCCTTCCTCGTGGGCCTGAATCGGACTAAATCCTGTGGCTTTTGCTTTCACGAATATTGTTTGACTGAATCCTCACAGTCACACAACTCTTACTCGACAGAGTTTTGGCTTGGTTGAAGAGTCATACTCCAAAAAAAAATTGGAAAAAAAGCTTGCAAATTAAGAAAATAGAGTTTTTTTTAAATTTTTCAGTTATCAAGTATTCAGCAAAATATCAGAAATTCAGAAAATTGGGAACTCCTAATATTTTGTTTATTTTTTATCTATTCTTGAGTTTTGACCTGGGTTTTGATCTTAAGAATGAAAGTCAATGAGACAAACTCAGTTGGGCTTATTTTGGTGGCTGTGTTGGAAAAAATCACAATTCCTAATTCTATTGAATGCTAATGTTTTTGACAAATCAAAAACTTGTAATTTTGATTGCTACAAATCCCTCCAGTCACTGCAACTCTAGGATTAACTCTTGAGGCTTTATCTGTATTCTGTCTAAAAGCCAGAAATTATTTGTTCTCATTATTCTTATTTATATTTATACTATCTCCATTATCAAGGTGAGTTTTCTCCACTTTAACTAGAAAATGCCTTTTGGTGTAAATCTGATGCAATGCCTGTTAGTATTTAAGACATTTGTGGATAATGACCTTTATTTATTTTGGATGAGGTTAGTCATATTCTCGTGCCGTTACTGATTTAGGTAGAGTACATCAATGCCTTGTTATGTTATGGGATAAAAGGTCATTTCTTTTCAGTAATAAAGCATTTTGGAGGTATACTAATTGCAGCAAGGGTGCAATGATGATAAAGATGAATTGCATATTTAAAAAAAATTACCATCCTAATTGCTGATTGGATGCGTGGACACAAAGAAGTTATGTTTATGCAATATATATTTGGTATGCTCATTGAAACTTTGATTTTGTGTCTAGAAGAAACCTTTTTATTTTTTTATTTAGGATGCATGGATGCAAAGAAGTTATGTTTATGCAATATATATTTGGTATGCTCGTTGAAACTTTGAATTTGTGTCTAGAAGAAACCTTTTTATTTTTTTATTTAGGATGCATGGACACGAAGAAGTTATGTTTATGCAATATATATTTGGTATGCTCGTTGAGACTTGAATTTGTGTCTAGAAGAAACCTATTTCTTTTTTCTATTTGGAAAAAAATTCCTTTCCAAAAATACTTAGAAATAATAGTAAGCATGAGTTTTCCACAGGCCATGAAGTTCATTGAAAGTGCTTTTGGATTCAACTGTGTACATATTTTGTGTCAATATATGTAGTTGAATTTAAAAGCACTTTCAACCTACATAGAAATAAGTTGAATTGTTGGCTAAATTTATCAACTTCTAGTTATTGAAACCCTGAACCTATGTTTCAATGTGCTGTAGCTTTATATTTATTATTAAATTGTTTTATCATTGCTTACGGTAACACTTTTCCAGACAGTATATCATGTTTGCAAAGTATTCTATCTGGGAAATCCACATTGGGATAGAACACCCTCAACAAAACATATATATGCTGAGAAGTGAGAAGTATTGATTTTTGTTTCTTTGAAATTATTCTTTTCAATTTTTATCTATTTCAACTATTTAAGATGGGTGTTTGATTATTCTCAGTTTTGAGCACTTAGATGATTCTGTCAAACTTGTAGGCTTTTCATGGTATTCGCTTGGCTAAGGTGTCTTGTCATCTTCATTTTTCTGTGACGATTTGCAGACACATTTTAATTGTCTCTTCAATGCATTCAAGCAACTGGATATAAGATCATAAAGATGTCATAGCAGTGTGTTAAGAAATGTATTAGCCCTTTGTCATAAAGCTGACATTATCTTACACAGGATGTAGCCCCAAGTTGGGGCTGATTTCTTGTTGGTAGCAAATGAGCCGAATAAGCTGGCCTTTGGAAAGATATGAGGTTAGACTTTGTAAAGATGATATTACATTTTCATGTTAAAGATACTAGTTTTGTTAGGATTATGCTGGTAGCTTTAGATTCTTCATGTTATACTGCTAATATTGAATTATTCTTTGCAGAATTGAACAGTGATTTCATTTGCTTCTGTAGATTATCATTTTTCTCCAATAATGTGTCTTGCCTTGTGAATTAAAAATTTTCCTCCCCTGGACAATAATGTGAACATTGAAGCCTTGTTGAATTTAGTGTCTGGCTCAGATAAATGAAGTTCTATGTCAAAATAATCTACATAGAACAAGTTGCATAATGAAGGCTTGCAAAGTAGGAAAGGCTTCAGCAGCAATCCACGGAGGCCAAGGATGTCCCAACTTAAATACGAGAAAAAGAGCTTGTCAACATGAAATAAATTCCGAAATGTCAGAATTAAGGACTTCTTCTGCAGCAAAACGCAGGTTTGGTGAGTAGTTATATTATTGTGTTTTGAAATTTCATTTCATGTAGGTTTATTTTCCTTCTTGTTTTAAATATAAACAGGATTTTACAGTGGGAGTCATTAAGTATTTTCAATCAATTTTTGGTTTGAGAAAACCAATTAGTTGTCCCAAGAATAACTGAAATGTTTAAACATATTGTTCAAACAAAATACTTGTATGCCTCTTTCGATTTTATAACAGTTTTTCCTTTCAAACCAAGTTTCTGGAAAGACCTGTCTGATTGTTGTCTTGATAAATGATTTGGAATCACCATTTATGATCCATCATTGCAATAAATAAAGTGATAGATTACAGAGGGTGGTCCCAAACTTTATTCAAAAAACAATCACACAGCTCTTTTCTGATGCTTTGTTCAATTTTTATGGACTTTGGAGGCACAAATATTATAATTTTTTATATTATTTACTTTATGTGACTGAATGTTTGAAAATGTAACTGACTACCATCCTAATTATGTTCCAGTTTGCATTTCAACAAGCCATGCAATGGCCAACCATGAATATGTTGGAGGAAAACGGGCCAAGGAGACCAACTATAAAAGAGAGTCAGCTGATGATGCTTGTCAAGATCTAAGACTAGCATTTTCTATGACAAACGAGTCTTGCAATGATCAAAAGGTTGTATAATGCTTGGTATAATTGCATTGCTGAGTACAACTTTTTTCTTTTTTATTACTGGGCCTTTTTCTAACTGTCAATATCTTGAGAGTCACCTGGTTCTATAAGGTTTTTAACAATGTTTTCAGAAGTAATGTGTTTGTTATTCGGTTGATATGGTTGTGATTGTGAAATCATTGTCTTAAAGTTAAAACTAAAGCTTTTATATTGTAGGAGAGGTTACTACACATTGTCCTAGAACATTTTCTAAGAATGCTACTAAATTTCAAATTGTTGTAATGACTTAGTTTGATTTGTAGACAAGCTTCTCCAAAATACTTGTTAGTTTGAAAATTTTAGTTTATAAAGTTAGCAATTTGACTTTTATAACAGCTGAGCGAAACATTCTCATAAATAAATCTTATCAATCTGAAAATATTGGATTTCTGTCCGTGTGTTTTTGTGCTAATTGATAGTCAGATGATGTGGCTTAGTGCTAGTCACTGAGAAGATAAATTATTGAATGACAAATGTCCCCATAGGTTAGAATTGTCTTTCCAAATGTATCTGCATTCATAATGGAACTTCATTTTTCAGCAAAAAGTTGTGATCATTGCTGAACTTTATTTTTGCTGTTATTTGCCAATATAAATAAATACAGGAGTTTCTTTTTTGGATCTATTTACAATTTGTAAATAAAAAGATTTTTATCTATTTTGTACAGTTATGCATGAATACAACACATTCGTCTGTGGTTGAGACCCTATTTTCACCTGTTCGTCATATGCCAAACGATGAAGCCTCAGCTAACTGTGCCACTGGTGGTAGGTTCAAAACTTTCCCCGTTGATAACCTTATTATCCTTGGGCAGGTTTTTGTTAATTTTAAGTATTTTTATTATTGGGTTTTAGATATATTATATACCTATAGAATATATGTATCATACTGTGAGCAGATGACTTTCTGATCTATGATTTTGTTTTTTGGATGAATGGTTAAATGATAAAAAAGTAAAATTACTCAGATGACATGCCAATGGCAAATGTTTTAGGGCATGAAATGGTTCCTTTTATTTCTTCCAATATGAGGGACAGTAGTGAGGCCTTAACTTCTTTTTTTTTTTTGGATGAATGGTTAAATGATAAAAAAGTAAAATTACTCAGATGACATGCCAATGGCAAATGTTTTAGGGCATGAAATGGTTCCTTTTATTTCTTCCAATATGAGGGACAGTAGTGAGGCCTTAACTTCTTTTTTTTTTTTGGATGAATGGTTAAATGATAAAAAAGTAAAATTACTCAGATGACATGCCAATGGCAAATGTTTTAGGGCATGAAATGGTTCCTTTTATTTCTTCCAATATGAGGGACAGTAGTGAGGCCTTAACTTCTTAGATCCTTTCCTGTCTTTGACATGGAAAATCCATCGAAGGTCCATTGAAGTTGATTGTCTTTTCCTGATCCATTTGTTAAGTGATTTCAAATAGTCCTTGTTTCAGTTGTTAAGGTCACTTTTGCTTCTTGTGTTTCCCAAGAAATGGCTTCTTTCAATCTTTTGTTCCAAGGTTTGCATGCATTTTATTTCAAGTTTTCAAACCTTCAGATTCTTTCACTTTTTTCTTTGAATTCTTGGATCCCATGGAATGATGTAAATATCTCAATATTTCTAGGGCATTGACTATTGAACTTATTAACAGTTTTCTTTTTGCAGTTGATGACTGTGAGGATGATGACAAGAAAATTGATATAGTAGAAAACATGCAATACAATAATAGTACTGCATCTGAAGATAATGATAACAGTTCCTCGACTTTTTATCCATCTCTAGATGAATTTAGAGACACATCTATGTTCAGGGTGTATGCTGATGCAACTGCAACAGTGCAAGATTCTTTGACGAATACGGCGAGTTTGCCTGAAGATGAATTTATTCAATCACAATCATTTGATGCCACTGAGAGTTGCATTGTATGGCCACTTGTGGATGAAAATGCAACATCTGATGACACATATGACACTGTATCTATTGAAGAAGGTCTACTAAACTCAGACGGGGCGTGCTTGTTCCTTGCAATGCAACAGACAAAGTCTTTAGAATATGGTGGTAAGGATGACAATGACTCAGATAGCTCTGGTGAACTTGATGATTTTGACCCATATTTATTCATCAAAAGTTTGCCTGATCTCTCGGAAGTGGTTTCCCCATATCGGCCCGTATTGTTACCCAAACAAGCAAGGCGAAGGCCACCTATAACTCTTGTATTAGACTTAGATGGTAAGTAACTTTGTCATTTTTTAATGATTGTTGTTCGTATATGGCCATTGTTAGAATTTGTTTTATAGCTTATCTATTAGAGATAAGCTTTTCAAATACCCTCTTCTATTTCTCCTATTGTCAATATCTAAATCATTTTGAGCATTCTCAAGAAATGCAGGTTGTTTATTTAGATTTGTGCGCATAACTTCGTTTAGAGAGGTTTTTATTTTAGTTAATATTTTTCATGTAGATTCAGTCTACCATTGTTTGTCTGTCACTGTCTGTGCAGGAATGAAAGTTGCTATTTCTCTAGGCAATGCCACATTTTATTCATTTGTTTTTTACTACTTTTCACAATTGCTATTCCCATGCATTTTGTCTTGGGAAGTACTTCTGATACTGGTGTAATTGCATTATTAATTTCTTTTATATCCATGGGTATTGTTTGAATTTGTTGTTTATGTTATCATCTTTTAGAGATAAGCTATTCAAACGTCCTCTTTTACTTCTCCTATTGTCAATATCTAAATCATTTTGAGCATTCTCAAGAAGTGCATGTTGTTTATTTAGATTTGTGCACCTAACTTCCTTTAGAGACGTTTTTATTTTATTATTTTGCAAGTTAATATTTTATTATTTTGCAAGTTGTAGTTTCTCTAGGCAATGCCACATTTTATTCATTTGTTTTTAATTACTTTTCACAATTACTATTCCTATGCGTTTTGTCTTGTGAAGTACTTCTGATACTGGTGCAATTGCATTATTAGTTTCTTTTATATCCATGGGCATTGTTAGAGTTTGTTGTTTATGTTATCTATTAAAGATAAACTATTCAAATGCCCACTTTTATTTCTCCTATTGTCAATATATCATTTTGAGCATTCTCAAGAAGTGCATGTTGTTTATTTAGATTTGTGCACATAACTTCCTTTAGAGAGGTTTTTATTTTATTATTTTGCAAGTTAATATTTTTCATGTAGATTCAGTCTACCATCGTTTGTCTGTCACTGTCTATGCAGGAAAGTTGCTGTTTCTCTAGGCAATGCCATTTTTATTAATTTGTTTTTTATTACTTTTCATAATTACTATTCCTATGCATTTTATCTTGTGAAGTACTTCTGATACTGGTTCAATGCATTATTAATTTCTCTTATATCCATGGTCCATTGATTTTCTTGTTATCCATGGAAGGTTTATGGGGTGATATGATGACCTGAACTTGGGCCATTAGAGATTTGTAGTAATCTAGAGTCGCACTCTCTTGATATCCTATGATTTCTATTTACATATATACAGAACGGAGGAATTCAGGAAGTATTTCCCGATTTGGAGGTAAATTGAGTTGTAACATTTTGCCAGCATTAGTAAACAGCATTTCAATCTGAGCACATGCATTAAGGAATAATCTACAAGCAAACATACATAAAATTGACATGATACATAAAATTGACATTCGTGAAACTCCTTGAATGTTGCCATCTATATGCTCATTCTGAGGGCCTGTTACAGCCCTTTGTCACTGGTTATCATGCCAGGAGTTTTTTCCTTAAAACAAGCCAGAAAAAGGTACTGTGTCTTTGGCATTGATTTCGTGTTGTAGAAATTGAAACACAATTGATCTCTGTAAAATAACGGTCAGACAATAATTGTCTTCGGCCTTGCTCAACTGTGAACCATCTTTTGCCTTCACCCTTGTTGCGGTTTACCTGCCTTTGGCATGGAATGGATTTGCCTCCACTGTAGTTAAGCAGTGGAGATTTTTGCCAGAGCCCCCAAACCAAAAATATGTCACAAGAGAAAACGATGCAGTTTCAATCTCTAAATATATTAACACAGAACTATGAGAAACAATACTTTGAATGTTGTAGTTAGACATGTTATGATAGCTAAGGGTGTGAAAACTTCCTGCAATGGCTTTCCTTTTGGATTTTTTGATAAATAATGGGAAGTATTGTTCTTGTTCATAAACTCAGACTTGGAGATTACTCGCAAGCCAAAAATTTCCAACTTGGAGAGTACTTGGCAAAACTTGACAACTTAAAAAACACTTAAATTTTTGATAAAAACATAATTTTTAAAAATAAACATTATTATTTTGCAAAATACAACTAAATGTATCAAATGAGTTTGATGGGGGGTTTGGGGGCAACATTCCTATCAGGGTTGAGAGGTAGTGCCCCTCATGAGGATTTGGGGTTAGCACCCCCCAATGAGGGTGAGGGGCAGTGCTTTTCATGGGTTTCAGGTGCACTTCCCTTGGTGCATTCCCTACCACAATATAGGGTGAGGTTGAGGGGTGGAACCCTCACTTCCAAGCCCAATTGAAGACCATCAAAACCAAACATACCTTCATGGTGCACACTATTTTCATTTTTTTAGAAGGCAAAAAACAATGCTTATAAAGCCAAAAAACTAGAGTTTTTGGAGTATTTAACTCACATTTTTTACCTGTGATTTTGATGTGTTGTTGGCTCAACGAGTCAAGTAGACAAACGAGCCAAGTTTTTGGCAAATTTCGGTGAGTACTTGCCAAAAACTTGGTAAAAAATTGGTGAGTAAACGGTGTGGGTACTCGTGGATCAAAATGCCTCAGAGTAGTTGACAACTCACTGAGTTTGTGAACTATGATGGGAAGTACCATTAGGCTTCTTCCTAGAATAAGGCCATATTTAATCTTACTGTCATAAGTTCAAAAAATAGTCCCTGCTTGAGAAGTTCAATCCTTGTAGAAATAATCTAAGAACTAGGTAAATGGCAACTAGTTAGGTAATAGCTATTTTTCATACTAACACACCCTTAAGTGATATTTAGAGAACAAGTCACTGAAAAATGAGTCTTGGCAACAACTCTTGGTGAGGTACTCATGTACAAAATAAAAGTTTCTCATAAACAGAGTAAAGGAGAAAACCCTTTGGGAAAAATCCTCTCCAAAAAAATGATCTAAATACAAAGGAAGGAGGACTCAATAGTCCTCAAAGGATAACTTCTTTTACCCCAAGCATATGTCAACTCAAGATATTGAGGCAATGCTAAAGATTTAGTAAAGATGTGTGCAACCCACTCTTGAGTAGACAAATTCTCTAAGGATAGAACACCATCATAAATTAGTTGTCAAATGCAGTGCATGTGTATCTTGATGTGTTTCGTCCTCTAATGCCCCACTTGGTTACATGAAATATGAATGGCAGTTTGGTTATCACACTAAAGAATAGTAGGTTGATTAGGTGGTAGACCAAACTTTGTCATTAGGTTGTTGAAGCCATAGGACCTCCTAGCTAGCAAGAACTGCATTGCACCTCACTAGATGATAATGCAATAATAGTTTTTGTCTTGCAAAGGCCATGTGATTAGACTAGAACCAAGGAAAAAAAAAGCAAACTCAAAAGTGGATTTCTGTGAGTCAACATCATTTAACCAATTTGAGTTGGTGAAGCCTACTATTTGTGAAGCTGTTGATGTGTAGTGAATGCCAAAATGTGTGGTGCGTTGGATATACTTTAAAATATGCTTTGTTGCCTTCCAATGACTCTCATGAAGATCATGTGGAAAGTGAGAGACAAGTCCAATAATGAAGGTGATATCAGGATAAGTGTGTGTTAAATACAAAAGACTACCAACTGTTTGTACAAAGTAACATCAACGCTAGGCATTGTGCAAGTGGCAGTTAAAGTAACACTACATTGAAATGGTGTAGGAGCAAGCTGACAATCAACCATGCTAAACCAATGAAGCAAGTCAATGGCATACATTTGCTGGTATATGGTGATCCCCTTAGTAGACAATAAAACTTGAAGACCAAGAAAGTAATGTAGAAACCTGAGATTGGTCATGTCAAAGTGCTCCATCAAAGTGCATTGAATATTTTGAGGCATGGATGAGGAGCTATTAGAGAGAATAAAATCATCTACATACAAGACTAGTATCAAAAACTCTATCTCCATGTCTTTGAATGTACATTGTGGTGAACCTAGATATAAGGAAGAAACTATCAATCTTCTCACACCAAGCTTGAGGGGCTTGTTTGAGACTATACAATGAACATGGAAGCCTAAAAACAAGTGGAGTCCTACATGAATCCTAGAGGCTGCTCCATATAGATCTCCTAATGAAGATCACTGTGCAAGAAAGCACTCTTCATGTCCATCTAGAAAATTGACCATCTCTAAGATGCAACAATAGAAAGTACGAGGCAAACAAAATCCATTTTGGTTATAGGGGCAAATGTCTTGAGTAGTCAATACCCTCAACTTGTGAAAAACCTTTCAATAAAACCATTATTTGCATACTTGGTGTGGTACAACCACTTGCACTGAACCATCTTTCTTCCCTTAGGAAGAGAAACCAAATCCCATGTGTTATTCTTTGTCAAGGAAGAATACTCATCTGCCATAGCATAATCCCACTTTGGAATATCGAAAGCCTTTGAAAAACTCTATGGATTATTGGGGTCGAAAGTTTGTGAGCAAATGCAATGAGAATTGGTAGTGTCATCAACTAAAGATCCAACCTCTTGAATAGTACTGCGGGTCCATCTAGGCAAAACACAAGGAGCAGTAGGAGGTGGATGGAGCTGTTGGAGCAGGACTATCATTTGAAGTATTCTTAAGTGCAAAGTTATCCTCATGAGATTAGGGAGTGTAGGTGGTGAGGAAGATGTAGATGGAGGATCCATCTGTGTGAAAGATTCATCAAAATGAACATCCTTGGAAAGATAGACATCTCTAGTGGTTAGATCAAACAATGGATAAGTCTTCACATCCTCACAATAGCCAACCAAGATGTACAGTTGACTCTTCTTCTCCATTGCCTTACGTCGACCATTCGGTATGAATGCCCAAGCCTCACTACTGAATACCCTAAAGAAGTAAACATCAGGCTTGATATTGGACCAAAGCTCTTTTGGAGTGATATTTTGAATTGCCTTGTGGGGAGTGCAATTCTGAAAATAGTTTCCACAGTTGATTGCTTCAACCCAAAAAGGCAAGGTCACAGGTTGTGATTGAAGCTGTTAAGAGACCCAAACAAGATTGAACAAGTTTGTCTCATAAAAGGATGATTGATGGAAAACCAAGTACTGAACACCGCAGCAATATTGAATGTTCAAAACAGACTGAAATACATCCAGATTAGAGGGTGTCAGGTGCAGATTTTTTCACAGTATTAGTAAATGAAAACTCGGACTGTTTGCACTCAGATCTGATCAACACCAATAAGCTCACAGTAGTATTGACTGATAACACAGAAAGCTAACTACACAGATTCATTCACATCCAATGATGATTCACATCAGCAATGAAATGGAAATATAGAGTATGACAGGAACAATTACAACCACAGCGATAATAATTAACAGCACAGGTTGATACCCGTCAAGAGACCAAACCACAATGTACTGGAATGACTTCTAGTGTAATTCGGAGAAGAAACCATACCACTGGAGCGCATATAATTATTTCACAGCGACCACAAAATGAATACACAGCAAGATTAAACGATGATACAGATTGTCTGATGATACCAGTTACAGTTTGTGATAACACAGAATGATGCACCTTTGATTGATCAGGAAATTACATTGTATGAGCTTCAGCAAGGCAAATTTGCGCTTCAGAAATCAATACTGTGAAGTCCCTTTCCAGAGTAATTTCGAGCTGGTACCAAGAGGAATAGATTTGTCGCCAAGAGGAAATGTGTCGAGCTGGTAGCTATGCGTTATATTGATGATTGTCGATACACCTGCGGGATTGCAATGGAGGTGATTTGGCGATTGGATTGGTGCCTTAGAAATGGCGCCCTTTCTCTTGCCTTCCTTGGTCGCAACTAAGTGAATGTCCGTTCCATGCTGAAGTTGCAGTGATAACCTTCGAGGGTGACGCGAGCTAGGGGCTTCGCCACCTATAGCACTTTAATCACCTTGCTCCCCTTGAGTTTGCTTCAATGTCGATCCTGGCCAAAGAAGATATAAATTAGTAGACAATGATTGTATGAATACAAAGAAGAATCATGGAAGCTAGGCGAGGTTTTCATCCCCCACCTTAGTTGCAAACCAATAGAGATTGTCGCCTCTACGAAAGTCCAAACAACTTGTCCAATCCGTGATGATCTCTCCAAAAGTAAACCATTCAAATATATATGCCAGCATATGTGCCTTCACAAATGGGTCGGCCAGGACCTATTTAAAATATTATTATTATTTAAAAATAATAATTATTATAATATTTAATATTATTTCAAATATATATTAAATTCAAACTTAAGTGTTAAAAAACACTATTTTCCCACTCAAATTTGAAAATAGGGCTTAGGGATCATTGGGGACATGACAAAAGCATACAATTTTTCATCTCCCTTAGTGATCTATTCTTTCTTTCAATGACACCATTATGTTGAGGAGTGTAGGGAACAAAATATTGATGATGAATACCATGCTTAGTACAATACTCTTGAAAGGCCTAGTTCACATATTCCCCCCTTTACCTATGTGTATTTGTTAAATAGAAGAACTTGATTGCTTCTCCATGAACACCTTGGAAGTCTTGAATGTAGTGAAGATATCACTCTTGTACTTAAAATACACCTATGTATGATAAGAGTAATCATGAATAAAGGTGAGCACATACTCGGCTCCTCAAAATGGAGATGGAGATGAAATGAGATCACTATGAACCAACTCAAGTAAGGTAGTAGCATGGTAGGCCTTACCCTTACGAAAGGGTTCTTGATGATGTCTGCTAAGGACACAACCTCAACAAACACCCTTTGTACATGAAAGCTTAGGAATACCAAGTACCATCTCTTGTGTACTCGGTTGTTGAAGTAAGGTGTCCAAACCTCTCTTGCCAAAGTTTGCTCAAAGAATCTACATGGGCAAGAGTAATCATGAATAATCATGAATGAAGGTGAGCACATACTTGGCTCCTCAAAATGGAGATGGAGATGAAATGAGATCACTATGAACCAACTCAAGTAAGGTAGTAGCATGGTAGGCCTTACCCTTACGAAAGGGTTCCTGATGATGTCTGCTAAGGACACAACCTCAACAAACACCCTTTGTACATGAAAGCTTAGGAATACCAAGTACCATCTCTTGTGTGCTTAGTTGTTGAAGTAAGGTGTCCAAACCTCTCATGCCAAAGTTGGCTCAAAGAATCTACATGGGCAATGTTTGATGAACCACAATATGACTCCAAACCATGAAACTTGTAGAATTTGGACCCATGATCAACTTGACTTGGAGCAACAATTTTCTCTAGATGTTGTGGTTCTTGAATAACTACATTATGTGGTAAAATTTCAACTATCTTCCCATCCCCAATATGGCAAAATCGGTATATAGAGAGAAGATTGGTAGAAATCTCGAGAGCATAGAGAACATTCTCAATGCAACCATTTGCCAATTGGACTCTACTTGACCCCAAAATAAAAATTTGTTTACCCATTGCAATATGAGAAGTAGTGTTGTTAGAAAGAGACTCAAGAAGATCATGTGATGTGAGGCTTTTGAGTCTAATATCTAATTATTTGTGTATGAGTCGAGATCTTTAATTGTAAGTGCTTGATCCTTGCTAGGTTTGGGAATATCAATGTTGTGTTTCTTCATGGCCACTTCCAAGGTTCTAATCCTCTGATGACAAATTTGACATCATGATTTTGTAATCCACAAAAGGTACATGGTGCTTCGTTTTTCTGCTTTTGCGTGAAAGAATTTTTATTTGACTTAGATGATTCAAGAATATGTGGTCTCCATGAATTTTTTTGCCTGGAATAAGAAAAATTCCCATGCAAAAAAAAATTGCTCCTAAAACAAAAACTATTCTGTACAAAATTTGTACAATTAGCCCCCCTCCCCTCAAAAAAAAAAAGAAAAAACTATGTCAAAATTTGATGATTTGATAGGTATTCCTAACTAATTTGGGCCTTTGGGATGTAATGGCAATGTTTGTTTGGCTCTATGACACACCTACAATAGGGCTAAGTGCGAGATTCAACTAAAATAGGAAGGGATTTGCAATTCATGGCTTTGATACCATGTTGGAGCAGCAATAAAATGAACACAATATCCAAAATACTTATGCATTTGAATTAGCACACAAAATACCAAAATACTATCCTAAAACTGTATGAAAATATACAATGAACACTTTTATATGTAGGACAAGGAGAAAGAAGGATGGTGGGAGTGAAACACTAACCCAACAAGAAGTGTGACACATGTAGAATACTTGGGACAAGTGTGAGAGCATGTGTCATGTGCCTATGAGGTGAGACAACAAAACTAAGTGAACTTAAGTTAGTGTAAATAGGTTTACTAGGAACTAGGTAAATGGAAACTAGTTAGGTAATAGATATTTTCACGAACAATAATAAGTAAAAAACAATTCATTGTTTTATTATATATATTTTTCAGAAACAATGTTGATTTTATTAGATTTTTCAGATCTTTGTTTTGAACTGTATCAAACCAGGCATCTCAGTTTGTTACAATACTTATGCAGCAGAATGCTTTAGAATGAGGATTGGTATAGGTAAATTTTATCATATCTTGACTAAAATCTTAGCTCAAAGATGTGACCCTTGAACAACTTCCAGCATATCCTTTCTTTGGATATCTCCTAACAGTTTTGCAAAAATTGGTTGGAGATGCTATCTGAAGCTGGGGCTTTATAAGTTCGTTAGAAAGACTTCTATCTTGAGTTTTGTTTTGGCATTTGGATCCATAATACCTGTTTTTGGTTTTATTATGAGTTTGGGAATACTTTTGAGTAAAATGCTCTGACTTTGTTTTGTCAATGCCAAAATCTGGTAGCGGTCCTTTAGAGTAACTTTTGATGTACTGTTACATAGATGTTGTGCCTTCAATTGTAACCCCCTTCAGTTTGAGGAGCCTTGTAATGAAATACATGTTTCAGTGAGGAAGTAAATACTAAGTTTATTGGGTTTGAGGAACTCAATGTTCAGGTATTTCTATTGACTTCAAGCAGATTTAGATCTTTGCTACCAAAAGATTTTCTCCTTGTCAAGTGGACAATCTGGCCGATTCCTTAGATCTCTTTTTTATTAGGCTTGAAAGTTGTTCTATAGCTGATCCGATTAAAGGAGATTCAATTATACTGCTGCTAGTTATTGTCGGGTTTCCTTTTGACAATTAAGATAGCTAGATCTGCATCAGGGAACCATATATTTTGAAATTAAAAAAGACTTAATGAAGGTTGAGAATCGGAACCAATATGAAAAAATTGAGCCCACTGATTAGATGCCACCTTGCCAGCATGTGTCAATCTTGCTTGTCTTGAAATCTTGCGAGTCATTTTCTGTAGCTTATTGCTGCTTCCCTTTTTCTTTGTATTTGATGAGTTCCAAAATATTTTAACTGGCATAGATATCTTAAGTACATCTATCTAAAAGATGCTGAGAGATGTCTTGAGTTGCCTATACTGATATATCTCAGCATTTTTTAGTTAGATGTATTTAAGATATCGATGCTAGTTTAAGATATAATCTATAATTTTGGGCATTGCTTTATTTAGCCTGGATCAATACAACAAAAATATTTTTCTTTACAATATTTATATGAATATTATTTTTTAATATTTATTTAAATTACTACATACACAGACACATTAATAGGTAAGCAATAGATGCTTAAAGACATGTAGACATTTTTAACTTTTACTTAAAATCTATTATTATTTTTCAATAATAATGCTATAAATCATAAAAACTATGCTGAATTTTTAAAAAGATAAATAAAATAAAATAAAATTACTTCGACTTTTACTTCATGATTCATTTTATTTTTCTACATGAATATAATTTTTAATATCTATCTAAATAGATGCACACATAAATAGGTAAGTAGATAGATCAGAAAAGATATAAAGACTATTTATTTTAATATTTTATTTAATATCTATACTTAAATGAATAATATGTACTTTATTTGCCCAAAATTTGGAAAAACTAAATTTTAAATAATTACTGCATATTTGATCATATAGTTATTTTAGAAGTATTATCTACTATTTTTTATACTATAAAATAAATTGTCATTTCATTAATTTTATAGAGTTACTGAACTTTTCATGTTGGCCATACATTTTATTATGTTCAACTCTTTAATAATTTGTTAGACATATTCACGCCATTACACTCCATCCCTTGCCGCCACTATAGTTATGCCATTACTCTCAGCATAACTAGATTAAAAAATTCAGACTTGCATGTTGATTTATATTGCCTTACACACACACACCCACATTTTGATATTATTGCCACCAAAAGATTTTATTTTTGTCAAGTGAACAATTTGGCCGATTCATTAGATATCTTTCTCATTAGGCTTGGAAGTTGTTCTAGAGCTGATCCAACAAAAAGAGATTTGATTATTCTGCTGCTAGTTATTGTTGTGTTTCCTTTTGCCAAAAAATATTACCAAATTAAGTTTCCTTCCAGTACTTGAACTTCTGCTTGAGTCTTGTAAGTTTTGAACCAGTATATTTATATCCTTTATTATTATCTTTCTCATTCAATCTTTTTAAATTAAGATAGCTAGTTCTGCATCTTGGAGCCATACATTTTGAAATTAAAAAAGACTTAATGAAGCTTGGAATCAGAACCAATCTGAAAAAAATTGAGGTGACTGATCAGATGCCACCTTTGTCCAGCATCTGTGTGAATTTCATTGTTCTTGAAATATTGTTTCATTTGCTGTAGCTTTCTGCTGATTCCCTTTTCATTTGCTGTAGATTAAAGAATCATACTTGCATATTGATTTATTCCGTCTCCTTTAACACACTATCTTTCTCCTTCAATCTTTTTTAATTTAAGATAGCTAGATCTGCATCTTAGAACCATAATATTTTGAAATTAAAAAAGATTTCATGAAGGTTGGTATTCAGAACCACTCTGAAAAAATTCAGGCTACTGATCAGATGCCATCTTGTCCAGTATTTGTGTGAATCTCACTTGCTGTAGCTTCCTACTGCTTTCTTTTCCCTTTGTATTCGATTTTCGGAGCCGAGTTTCGGGACCCACTTTTGGAGGCCGATTTTTGGGACCTATTTTTGGACCCTGATTTGTGGGACTCAATCCAGTCCCACTTTTTGTGGCTCGATTTTCGGAGCCGAGTTTCGGGACCCACTTTTGGAGCCCGATTTTTGGGACCTATTTTTGGACCCTGTTTTTTGGGACTCGATCCAGTCCCACTTTTTGTGGCTCGATTTTCGGAGCCGAGTTTCGGGACCCACTTTTGGAGCCCGTTTTTCGGAGCCGATTTTTGGGACCCATCTTCAAGCCAACTTTTGGGACCCATTTTCGGAGCCGATCTCCGGGACCCATTTTCGGAGCCGTTTTTTGGGACCTATTTTTGGAGACTTTTTTTGGACTCGATTCTCGGAGTCGAGTTTTGGGACCCCCATATTTGGAGCCCGATTATCGGACCCGATATTTGGTACCCATTTTCGGAGCCAATGTTTGGAGCCCGATTTTTCGGAGCCAATTTTTTGGACCCATTTTCGGCTAAGTTGCCGAATCGGGTACGGGCACGGGTACGGGTACGCAGGTACGGTACGTGGGTACGCCAAAATTTTTTGGGCGGTTGGGTACGGAATCGGGTACGTCCGTACAAAATATAATAAAATATTCAAATATATATATATATATATATTTAAAATTTAATATATATTGAATATTCTATAATCTATATTATTATATAACTATTAATTTTAAATTTATTATACAATCTATAATATAATAATAAATAAATTAATAATATCTATTATTATTAGAATGTATATATTATTAATTATATTATTATTATTATTTATAATTATACAGATTATAAAATATAATCTTTATACTATATATTATATACGATTAGCTTATTTTTATTAATAATTATTAATATTGTTAATATTAATAATATTATAATTATTATTACTTTATATTAATATAACCCAAAAACCTTAAAAAACACATTGCAAATAAGAATGTGTTGAAAAAAATTAAAAAACCCTAAAAATAGTTATTAACATTAACAATATTATTATAATTATTATAACTTTATATTAATAGAACCTTAAAACCTTAAAACGCATTGCAAATAAGAATGCGTGGAAAAAAATTAAATAAAACCCTAAAAAACAATGCTGGGACAAACGAGAAACATTGCGGAAAAGCTCGGAAAGAACTCGTGCAGAGGAAAGTGACGGAAAATGGTTGAAAGAAACCCGCGCAGACGATGCAAGTGTAGAAACGACGCGGCTCAATCGGAAACAAACGCGACTCAGGCAGAAAGGACGCGGCTCGGCGAAATGAAACAGTCAACGAATGCAAACAAATCAGAAATGACACGGTCAAATCCTGCGGAATCGGTCAACAAATGCCATGTCACCCTCTGAAACGCTTGGAATCGACACGCTGTTGATCGAATCATTTCGGACTGACAAATTTCGACTCCGGTTCGTACTCATTAACGATTCGACCCGATTCGACTGAATCGTTTCGTCCCGCACGATAGCAGAAAGCCAACGATTCGCAACATAGATTTTCGGAGCCGATTTTTGGGACCTATTTTTGGAGCCATTTTCGACTCAATGCAGCCCCCACCTTTTGGGGCTCGATATTCGGAGCCGAGTTTTGGGACCGGTTGTCGGAGCCGATTTTTCGGAGCCGATCTTTGGGGCCCATTTTTAAAGTCAATTTTTTGGACCTAGTTTTGGTGCCGATTTTTGGGACCCATTTTCCAAGCCGTTTTTTGGACCCCGTTTTTCCGCACCCCTGCGAGTTCGTACACCGCTCGCACCCATTTTTGGAGCCGATTGTTGGAGCCCGATTTTCGAAGCCAATTTTTGGGACCCATTTTTTGAGCCGATCTTTGGGACCCATTTTCAGAGCCGATTGTTCGAGCCCGATTTTCGGAGCCAATTTTTGGGACCCATTTTCGGCGCCGATCTTTGGGACCCATTTTCGGAGCCGATTGTTGGAGCCGATTGTTGGAGCCGATCTTTGGGACCCATTTTCAGAGCCGGTTTTTGGAGCCCTCTTTCTGGGACTCGATTTGGGCCAACCTTTTGGGGCTCAATTTTCGGAGCCGAGTTTGGGGACCCAATTTCGGAGCCCGATTCTTAGAGCCGATTTTTGGGACCCGTTTTCGAAGCCGATTTTTGGAACCGATTTTCAGAGCCAATTTTCGGGGCCCATTTTCGGAGCTGATATTTGAGACCCATTTTCAGAGCCAATTTTTGGGACCCAGTTTTAGAACCGAGTTTTTGGACCCATTTTCCGAGCTGGTTTTTGGGCCCCGATTCAATCCCAAACCGTGCTCGGACCGTAGTGGTACTGGGATGGGTGACCTCCCGGGAAGTCCCGGTGTTGCACCCTTTTCTAGTGTTTTATCGGATGACCCATTTTTGGAGTTGATTTCTGGGACCCACTTTTGGAGCCCGATTCTCGAAGCCAATCTTTGGGACCTATTTTTGGAGACTCTTTTTTGGGGCTCGATCCAGTCCCACCTTCCGGGGCTCGATTCTCGGAGTCGAGTTTCAAGACCCACTTTCGGAGCCGATTTTTGGGACTCTTTTTCAGAGCCGATTTTTGGAGCCCCATTTTCGGAGCCAATTTTTGGGACCCATTTTCGGAGCTGATCTCTGGGACCCATTTTCAGAGCCGATTTTTGGGGCCCTTTCTCTGGGACTCGATCCATCCCACCTTTTGGGGCTCGATTTTCGGAGTCGAGTTTTGGGACCCAATTTCGGAGCCGATTTTTGGGACCCGCTTTCCGAGCTGACTTTTGGGACCGATTTCCGGGGCCAATTTTTGGGACCCATTTTCGAGCCGATCTTTGCACCCATTTTCAAGACCGATTTTTGGGACCCATTTTCCGAAAGGCTTTTGACCCCGATTTTCAGAGCTCCACTTTTGGGACCCGGTTCGATCCCACTTTTCTGCACCGCTGCGAGTTCTGCACCACACCGCTGCGAGTTCTTGCAACACTCGCACCCGGTTTTGGGACCCGATTCAATCCCACTTTTCCGCACCTGCGAGTTCCTGACATGCTCGCACCCATTTCCGCAACCGTGAGTTCCTGCAACACTCGCACCTCGGGGCCGATTTTCGGGACCCGCTGGACCTGATTCAATCCCACATTTCCGCACCGCGAGCCCTGCAACACTTGCACCTGCGTGCGAGTTAAGCCCGCTTGGGCCGGAGTGGTACTGGGATGGGTGACCTCCCGGGAAGTCCCGGTGTTGCACCCCTTTCTAGTGTTTTATCGGATGACCCATTTTGGGAACGCATTTTGTGGAGCTGATTTTTGGGACCCCTATTTTCTAAAGGCGGCCCGGTCACGAGCCTAGGGCCCGCCAATGGGACTCGACTCAGGGACCTTTGGTACAAGATACTCACTGATGGGCTCCTGGCAACCGAACGCTCTTCCACCTTGAATGACAACCTCCTCGAAGCCCCTCCAAACATGCACCCCGTATACCCCATCGGATCGGTCCGGGAAGGAAACCAAACCCGAGGACGATCGCATGAAAGGTGACTGCGTTGTTAGTGTGTGCCCCAAGACAGTGTGGTGACAAGTCCTTGATGGGTGCGATCATACCAGCGTTAGTGCACTGGATCCCATCAGAACTCCGCAATTAAGCGCGCTTGGGCCGGAGTAGTACTGGGATGGGTGACCTCCCGGGAAGTCCCGGTGTTGCACCCTCTTTTTAGTGTTTGGTCGAGTGACCCATTTTTGGGACAAATTTTTGGAATGCATTTTTTGGAGCCCACTTTCGAGACCCCCAGCCCCTAAGTCGCCCAAGTCCGGCGCATGTCCAAGTCGCAAAGTTCGCCAAGTTTCGGGGTGGGGACGAGACTGTCGGAATGGGACTCCGTGGGCGGCCCCTCGACTGACACCGCCCCCTATATAAGCTATTTGTCTGATTCCCGGAAATCGGTAGGATGACGCCGAAAAATGATCAAGCCCCCCCGATTTACAAGTTCTGTATCCAAACTTTTGGAGCCCGTTGTATTCGATGAGTTTCAAAAATTGTTAACTAAATTAATAAAAATTCAGGCTTGCATGTTGATTTATTCTGTCTTGGGCAGTTGCACTTCGTCCAGATAATTTTCTGGTTTTTCCATATCATAACAGACATTTGAAAGATGAAACTGTTGATCATTATGTTGAAATTTTCTTAGCTTGTTGATCTGGATGATGTTGCCTAGGTCATTTGGAAAAGGCTCATGCTAAGCATTGTGGCTATATGTTTCGAGGAATCTGTTGTGTGATTTCATTTCAAGTCTCATTAGGAATATTTCCTGTTTCATCCTCTTTTGGAGCTAGCTAGTGATTAGAAAAATCTGTTCTTGCTTGGAAGCATCTTTAAAAGTGCTTCTATGGTAAGTCTGGACTGTGGGGTTTGCATATGGGCACTCTTGGATGATCTATGGAATGATGCCCATATGCTCGAATACTATTAAAGTTCTGTATATCAAGTTATGAAATTGAAGTTTGTTTCTGTATTAACCATAATGGGTTAATATCATTTCAAGCTTGATTTGCAGTAATTCACTCAATGTGTGATTCAAGACGCATTGAACTTGCAAATAACATTTTTTCGTTTGAGAAATCTACTCTTGTTTTGTGGTTTTGTTATTGGATTCTTCACCTGCTTTCTTTTTGGCATTCGTGTCATGGTAATCATTTGGCATGTTATTAATAGTTGCTGGGTGTTCTTTTGTAACGTACTTTTTAAAATCAGTTTGTAATATAACCTTTTGTAACTCTTGCTTTTGTAAATCATTTTGCAACTTCTTATTGGTGTAAGTTTCTACTTTTTTTGATCTGGAAGATTTTTTATTGACTTGGCTTGAACAGAGACACTCGTCCATTCTACTCTAGATCATTGCAATGATGCAGACTTCACTTTTCCGGTATATTTTAACATGAAGGAGCATACCATATATGTACGGCGTAGACCTTTTCTTCAAGTGTTTATGGAGAGAGTTGCTCAAATGTTTGAGGTAATAGTGTTCACAGCCAGTCAAAGCATTTATGCAGAGCAACTTTTAAATAAGCTGGATCCAAAGCAAAAACTTATTCACCAGCGTGTTTACCGAGAGTCATGTGTATTAGTAGATGGTAATTACACTAAGGATCTGACAATTTTGGGACGTGATCTTTCAAAAATTGCCATAATTGACAACTCACCACTGGTACAGTTTTCTAAACGATCTTCCAATGCAATCAAATTTTCTGTGTCCTGCATTTATATAGATGTTGTCTCATAAACAAATTGGTTATGTGCCATCTGTGGCATATAAACTTGTAATATTTCTATGTTGTGAAAAAAATATTTACTTCAATCTAATATTTTCTGGCAGGCTTTTGGACTTCAAGTAGACAATGGCATTCCTATAGAAAGCTGGTTTGATGACCGTTCAGACAGTGCTTTAGTTTCATTGCTTCCATTCTTGGAGACATTGGTAGGTGTAGATGATGTTCGTCCCATCATTGCAAATAAATTTAATCTTCGTCAAAAAGATAAAGGTATCAGCATGGAACCTCCATCATTGGAACACAGAAGAGACATGTGTCAGGAGCATCTCTAAGGAGAGTGGAAATGGTTTTCGTTCTCCTCCTAATTTTATTTTAGTTTAGATTTCATTGATTTAATATTTGATTCAATTTTCCTTATGACTTTCCATTGATCTGTTCCAAAATTTTGTTTGGACTTAGATGACAATTAACAGTATGTGCTCAGGAATAGTATACATAGATGCCATCTGTATAGGGTGGGATAAAGCATCACGGTAAGATTGCTTTGTTAATTGAGAAATAACCTCTTTGTACAAGAAGCCTTTCGGTTGTTTTTCTTTGAATAATATGAAAAAGTTCCAGTGCTTTTTCCCCCTTTATTGGGCTCATTGCAAGCAAGATAGTATCTAGGATATCTACGGCTTGTGTTTTTCAGGGATAAATACTGACTTCTACTTAAGTACAAGAGATTACTGTTTTCCCCTGATATGCAGGGTCTTCAAGAAGATCCTATTATGAAGAACAATGGCCTGCATATAAAAAAAGGTCATATGGCTCATTCTTGGTATAGAGGACAAATTTTCTTGTGTAATACTTACTTTCAAGGTATTCAGATTCAGATGTACTGGTGTTTCATTAATGAAATTGTAGCATCTTAATCTCCTTAATGATTTAGTGTTTTGTACGGCCCGTGTTGGTTGCCCTGGGATTCTTTTATGAAGCAGCTCATTTTCTACGGATTGAAATGTAATGTGTCATATGCAATTCACTGAAGCAAGTTTATCCAACCATATTATCTTGATATTTACTGTTTTATTGCGACCCTGTAATGTGGTTACATAGTGCATCTATCATCGTAGGAGGATTTTAAATCCTCCAAATTTACTTGCAATAATGTTGGGTTGGGGTGGCATGTCAGAGAGGCATCCTTCAGGATTTTAAATTAAGATTAAGAAAGAGAAAGCTATTAAATACTTCAGATATAAAAGTTGTCATCCGTGAAAAAATTGAATTATGTTAGTCTTGCAACTGCCGTTTAGGCTTGTCAATCAGTTCTGTTGTTTCAATAAAATGGCTAGTGCAATATAATAGGAACATGCAAAGAATTTTTCAGCGAATCATCAGGTAACTTAAAAGAGTTTGGTTTCATGTGTTGCATATCAGCATATCTTTAATTGATAAGAAAGGCCAATGTGCACGAGGACTAGTTTGAAACCTTACCATAAATCATCCAAGGTTTCCCACTCCTTCATTTACTGGAAACACAGTTCTTGAGAAGCTTGATATTAGGATACTTTTAAGTTTCATGCTGCCACACATAAAACTACTATTTTGATTGCTAGGAAATTCGCATTCCTTTGTTGATGACTTAATTTAATTGTTGACGAGCTCATGAATTTAAGTTGTGGGAAGTGTGATCAAACATGACACTAAAACATTTGAAAGCTATTATTAATGTATTAATAGATTTACATTTCACTTGACTGAGTTCGAATAATGTTAGCTCATGGGTTTCACACAATGCAACAAATCTGGTCTCTTCAAATCTAAAGCATTTTTTTTTCACTATATCCACCTTTGTTCATGGCAAAGTTAAGGTCAAAGTTTGAAAGTAGCCTACTTGCAACTAACAAAAGACGAATATAGTTTGCTGCATGTATTTATTAATGAGGAAGAGTTTGATCCATCACATTCACGAGGCACAAGATTGTGATGGAAAGACAATTTCTCAAATCTCATAACTTAATATATAAATGAATATGAACAACTTCAATGCCGAGTACACATTACACGATTAATCTTGAAGTTACATTACAGCCTTGCTAAGGGTTTAAGGTTTGATATTTAGGGTTTGGGGTGTAAGGTTTGCACAACTTACTAAGAATTTAAGATTTATTATTTGAGGTTCAAGGTCAACTAATGAGGGGTTTAGAGTCCATTCATTAGATTTTAGGGCTTAGTGATTAGGTCAGTGGATTTAGAGTCCATGATTTATGACCAAGAGCTTAGGGTTATTGATTTACTAAGATATATAGTTTATGGCTTACCAACAAGGTTTTACCAAGATTTGAAGCATACAGTCTACCTAGTAAGGTTTGTAGTGAGGTTTTACCAAGATTTGTGGCATATGGTGTACCCAAGAAGGTTTGTAGTTTAGGGTCAAGGGCATATTGTTTACCATTTTGCCCTTTAGACTCAAGGGTTTAAGAAATAGAGCTTATAATTATTGTAATAATAGATTAACATTTCACTTGTTCATTTGTTAGAAAATGCTAGTTCGTGGGTTTCACATAGTGTAACAAATATGTAACAATGCAACTTGCTAATACCTTATTACTCTCTTGGAAGCTAACTTTATTCAATACTCTCTTGGAAGCTAACTTTATTTTATGAATCGTAAGTACTCCCAAATGAGGTGGTGCCATTTTCCAAGGGGGACCACACAATTAATAAGGAAAACTCAAGTGCAACTCCCACAACTATAACTCCCTCCAAATGTGACCAATTTAAGAGGGCCCAAACAAGAATCTAGGAAGAAAATTTGTAGCTCCTAGGTAGACACTACAATCAAAGCAAGGCATGCAAGATTCCAATCAAGATTAATTTCCCTCCACATGAGCACTCCAATCAATGGCAATAGCATGCAAATGAAATCAACATGTAAGGTAGACCACCAACCAAGTGCACTCATGAAATTTCAACTCCTAAAGAGAGGGAAAATCATTTGAATTTGAACATTTGGAATAGTGGAGTTTGTTTCCACCTAAAAACATAGGGTTAGGCCACCAATAAAATTGAAATATAAACTATCTTCGGCGATGTTGATTGCTTGACACCAAATATGTAGGGTTAGGCCACCAATAAAATTGAAATATAAACTATCTTCGGCGATGTTGATTGCTTGACACCAAATATGTTCCTACATTAGTTTGCAATCACTAGGATTTAGGATTTAATATTTGCTTACTAAGGTTAGGCTTAAGATTTGATATAATAAGGTTTTAGGGTTTACAACTTAAGGTTTAATACCATGGGTTTAGGATTAACATTTATCAAGGGTAGTATTGTTTACAAGGTTTATAAAATTAGAGTTATGAGTGTGGGATCTAAGGTTGAACAACAAGATATACATATTTAGGGTATAATGTTTACAAATTTGAATCTAGTTTGTGAATGATTTTCTAATCAAGGTTAAGGTTATATTAATGGTTCAAGATTTATAATTTAAGAACTAAGTTATGATATATAGCTTACCAACTAGGCTTTAGGCTTAGATTTAGTGTTTAAGGGTTACAATTTACAAGTCAAAGTTTATGGTTGTATATTTATTTTAAGGTTTATAATCTAGGACTTGTTAGTGGGTCAAGATTTAGAGTTCAATAACCAAGGTTAGCTATGGGGATTAGGGATTACTATGGCTTAATATAGATTTTCAGAGATTCTTCGTCCTTTGGATCTTCTCCACGCTTAGGTGAAGCCACATTTTCTCTTATGCTTGGGCCACACGAATTTTGGACTATTTGTCTTTACTACTGCTCTTTTATTTGTTGACACTCAAATGCCCTATGCCCCCCTTCTCCACATTGGTAACATTTACCAATGAAGCCCTTGCCTCTTCCTCATCCAAAGATTCCTCTTCCTCTTGATTAATGACCTCTACCTTTGGAACGACTTTGCCTTCCTCTAGTTTCTTGAGTATATGAACTCATTTGAGAGGTGTTAGCTTCTTCTTGCTTCATAGAATAACCTCTTCCACCACTTGATTGTCCTCTACCACGGAAATTCCTTCCCCTTCCACTTACATTATTCTACTATTTTCTATTTAATTTCTCTTCTACTTTTAAGGCATATTGCTAGGCTTGTTCTACACTTTGCAACCTAACCAAACTTATCTCATCTTGGATTGGAAAATGTAAAGCATTTACATACCTTAATACTTTCTCAACATCATCTTCCACGTCCTCTAATTTTCAATTAAGAGAAAATTCTTTAATGTAATTTTTGACACTTGTCTCTATCTGCTTCAAATTTTGCAACTTTTGGGGTAGATTGATGTGATAGTCTATTGGCAAGAATTTGGATTTTGTCTTCGACACAGCTGATCCTATGACTTAATATTTTCCTTCCCCCTCCTTTGTCGATCTTTTTGCAAAGTGGTCCCACCATAGGGATATTTGTCCTTTCAATTTTGTGCAAGCATATTTAACTTTTTCTTCCTCGATACCTTCAAAGTCAAAGTACTCCATTTTTTATATCCAATCAACAAGCTCTTTGAGGTTTAAACTTCCACTGTAACTCGGGGAATCAATCCTTGGTTTATTGTTTATTCTTGTAATGGTCCTCAAATTATATCTTCTTCTTGATCTAATGCACCTTGGTTGACTTCATTTCCTCCTACCACTTCTTCATCATCCTTATTAACATTCTTGACATGTACCCATCTTCTCCATGTTGTTTCTATGTACCAATGAAGCCTTTGCCTCTTCATCATCCAAAGTTTCCTCTTCCTCTTGAATAGTGACCTCTACCTCTGGAATGGCTTCCCTTTCCTCTAGTTTCTTGAGTGTATGAACTAATTTGAGAGGTGCTAGCCTCTTCTTGCTTCATAAAATAACCTCTTCCACCACTTGATTGTCCTCTACCATGGAAATTCCTTCCCCTTCCACTTGCATTTGAAACAAAGAAAATAGAAACCATACGTCTAATGTGTAAACATAAGATTCAAATGTTTTTGGGGTTGTTGTGGGTTTTTTTATTGTTTCATTAAGATGGAGATCAAGGTGAGTAGATTGACTTTCAACCATGAAGGTGAGCAAACAAAAACCCGAATCTCCATCCTATTGAGTTGTGGAATGATTTGTAATTGATTTTCTATGATTAACCTAATTATACTATATGACTTAATATGTAAAATACAATAATTTGACAATTAATAGATTGAAACAGTAACTTGCAGGCAGATCTGGGAAGTGCAGAGGATTGTGTATCTATCCCGAAAAGTTGGTTTTGATCATTGTAAGGGGAAAAATCACCCTAGGGCGTAAGGGTCCTTGTATGCCTTTCTAGTTCTGTTTTTGAGGTCCTATGATGACAAATCTGAGCTTTTGATTCTCAGTTACAGAGTTGTCGAAACATTGTTGGATAATTCTGTGAGTTTTCATGAGTTGACAAGATGTAGGGCTTCAATTGCAACAATGAACAATTTATCTTCAAGCTTCTTTCAATCCTCTTCAAACTTGAGATTTGCACATTCATAAAGAGAACAAATGTTGTGCCATTTAGTGGTTTTCCTTAGTCAAACCTTGTGTTAGTGTTTCCACTTCCACAATGGCAATTTCATTGATAAAATGATAATGGATAGGAAGGAATGATGAAATCACAGTGTTGCAACTCACCTTCCTTCAATGGCTTCCTTGAAGGATTGAAGTCATACACATCATTTCAAGGTCTTGGATCTTGCTTTCTTGATTCCTTGGATTGCTTTGGAGACCTACAAAAGTGTTAGCCTTCACAAAATAACCATAACATGAACATACATAAATTCACATAAGATTTGACATGATGTTAGGATGTTGAATTATTGCAATAAAGCTCTGAAATGCTACTCTTGACTTGCTCAATAGTGCTCTTGACAATAGTAATTGCTCATAAATTCTCCTTAGTGCTTGTTCTTAGATTTCAAATGATACAATAACTAGGTATTTATAGGCATTTATTCAATTTATTGCAAATTAAATCCTAATAGCCGACATTTGCAATTTGAATTTTGAATGTTAAAATGCCAACACCAACATATACAAAATTGGTCCCCAACAAAATAGGGGGACCTATATGCCCTAGGGTGAATGGGTCTTGGCCCTATTTTCTAAGACATTGTTGGGGGCAAAATGTTAATTAGGGGCATTTGTTCAATGCTTGCAATTTCTTGGAAAGTGGTAAAAATAGACTATAGAATGCATAATTTAGGAAATTAGGGACCCAATTAGGCTCAATAATTCAGGGGTAGCAAAACATAGTGTGAAATTGTCAAGAGACAATTTTCAATGCTACATTTAGCCCCCACTTTAGTAAGAGTATGAACTTACGCTCAGCCTCACACTAAAGTAGAAAGTATATGTCAAGAGGGGTTCGATTGTCCAAATGTTGAAGAGATAGGATGATTAAGGATCTAGGGAGTGATCGAGCCCCTAGGATCCAAGATCCCATGGAAAACCAACATAAGCACAAAAGAACACACACATGTATGATATGCAACAAGACAACATACACAAACATGCATGTCAAAAAACACAAAGCATACACGATGAAAATACATAACACATAAATTGATATAAAATGAACACAACATGATGTAAACACGAAGAGGACACAAAAATGCACACAACAAAAACACAAGGTTAGTACTAAAAGATTCAAGTCACTAAGCCAGATCTCAATCTTAAATTGTCTCAAATACCAAATGTTATCCATCAAATAAAGGAATGTTCCCATGAGGACTAGCAAGTTGTGTTATGCCACATCACTCATGGAACACATGGCTCCATTGGAAAACAAGGTGTGTTATGCTAGGTGGCCATGTTAAAAAGGGGTTGGACCCAACAAACTCCATTAGGTTAAATCCATGAAGTAGCTTGCAAAATCTCACTTCAGGGAGCACATAAAAATCACCTCAAGGTGTGCACAACGTTGAACGTCTCGAGGAATGAACAAAACTCACCTCAAGGGGTGAACAAAGTTTAATGTCTCGAGAGATGAACAAAAATCACCTCAAGGGGTGCACAAAGTTTAACATCTCAGGGGAAAAACAAAACTCACCTTAGAGGGTACATAAATGATGATAGGATAAGGCTAAAACCTCAAGGGGTGTTATAACAACACCACCACAATAGGTGATTTACAAAAACAACAAAGGGGATTTGCTCAATATATGAAAGGTCACACCTTAGGGAATATCACACATGACATCACCACTAAGAGAGGACAAGTCATGGAATAGAAACTCACACCTTAGGGCATACTAACCATAGTACTACCACAAAGGGGAACACCATGTGCTAAGAAGTGTCACTCTTAAGGGATATCAAGCCTAATATTATCACCAAAGAGACATTCACATAGATCAAGAGGGCCACACTTTGATTGAAAAGGTCACACTTCCTAGGAGATGTATGCTATCAACACTAAGAATGGACCATTTCTTATGCAAACAATGAGTGGGGGACTATATGCTTGAAACCGCCTCTCCCTCCCCACACCCCCTTAAAATGTTAGTGTACTTGCTACACTAATGTTTTAAGGAGAAATAAAGGGATCACTTGCTAGAAGGAATGCACCTAACCCAAGGCTACCTAACCCCTTGCCTCCCAAGTGTAGGGACAAACATGAACCCATATAGATGATGATATGTTGCTCGAAATGAAATATGATTGCATAAAGTTTAATTTATACCCCTATGCATGGTAGTGAGTATTGTGTGATACTACAACTACCACATGGCAAGGAGCAACAAAAATGAATGTTAATCTATCATATGTTCAATTTGATCCTTATAAGGATCAAATTATCTTAATTTCCTCTTTAAAGTGTGACATTCGTTAGTAAGATGTCCAATTATCCTATGATATGAACAATAAGCCATATTTGTACTCTTTCCTTTCTTATCTTCTTGGTCATGAATGGGTGGTAATGTAATGTATCCTAGCTTAAGAAGTGTGTCTAACGCCCATTCAATCTTGGATATAGGATACAAGAAATGTAACTTCTTAATCGGAGCATGGACTTTGGATTTCTTGGCTGGTGGAACAAATGTTTGATGTAAAGGTGGAGGATCTTGGTAACCTACTCCTTAAGTGTCTTCCGATGGTGTTTGTTCTAAGAGGGGATGGATTTCATGTTCATTCTTTATGTCACATCCTTGTTTTCTTAAGATTATAAAGCCTTGTCCATTAAATTTGTTCCAGGTGAATGGGTGTGTTTGTAACTTTATGCTCATATGATGGGAGGTTGGTTGATGCGATTTCCTTTTGATTGTTATCGATAGGTGTCTCCATGTGCATTGGTTGAGGTATGCCTTGTGATTCATTTTTCGGGTGTAAGAGGGTGAACATTTCAAGTGGTGGTATGGTAGGAGGTGTTGATTGTTGATATGATTGATTAGGCCGTTGCATAGAGGGATAAAAGGCTGCATTATTCTCAAGGTTGTACAAAGAATTATTTATGAATTCATTCATGCTCTCCTCATCTTGTCCCAAGATATCCACATCATGAGGACATGCATTGGGAGGTGAAAAATCATGAATGCTCTCATTGGAACTAGGGTCATCACAAAACACACAATTGAAACATCAACCAAGGATTTCAAAGAAGTCAACATCTTAGGAAAAAATTGAGCCATCATGATGATGCTTTTCACTAAGGTTCAGATTGTTATGCAATAGGTTTTTGGAAGATAGACAAGTGTATACAAAGTATCCTAAGAAGATTCTATCACAAAAAACTCTATTTCAGAAGGAGCAGGATGATAGAGGTGCCCAAGGGTGTCTATGTCCTGGGCAGGTTTTTTAGAAATTTAAGTCGACTGTGTGTAATTCTACTTAAGGATTTTGGGTCTAATTCTACTTAAGGATTTTGGGTCTAATTCTAGACAAATTTGACAGTGATTTTTTTCAGAACTTGCTTAATTTATGCCAATGTAAGTGTGTAACAATATGTGAACAATAAATGACATTTTTTAATGCAATTTTTTGGTCTAAAATGTAAAGATTGACTAATTGTAATATGCCTAAATCTAAGAATGATGATTTTGATGCAATTATAAAACAATGCAAGTTTTTTCACTTTTTTATTGCTTTGTGAGCTAAATGAAAGATTCTTAAATGAATGCAATTAAGAATTCCAAAATAGAGATTTGTAAGCACAAACAAACTGAAATCACATAGGCAACGGAGTGTACAAAAGTTTTTTAATGCAAGTGTACAAGGACAGAGGTGCCCAAGGGCATCTGATTCCTTGATAAGGGTTATTGTCTAAAGGTTTTGCTTTTGTGTGCAAATAGGTCTGCAACTGAATATGTTTTCAGAATTTCCTCAATTTATGACAATGTGATACAAATGCAAATGTGTGATAATGCAATTTTCAATGTGGATCTAATCTAAGTGACTAAAATGAACCCTAATGTAGCCTATGATGCAAAATGATGCAATTTTTTTAATTTTTATGTCTTTTATGATACAAAAGTGAAACCCTAAATGAGAAATGCAAAATAATGTGATGTAAAACCAAGATCTAGGGTGAAATTTCAAAAGGTATGTAATGTTGACAAGTTGAGTTCACCAAAATGAAACAAATAAAATAGGAACCGTAGGTCTAATGTGCAAACCTAGGATTCAAATGTTTTTGGGGTTGTGGGTTTTTCTATTATTTCATTAAGATGGGGATCAACAAAGTGAGTAGATTAACTTTCAACCATGAAGGTGAGCTAATCAAACTTGAATCTCCATCCTATTGAGTCTTGGAATGATTTAGAATTGATTTGCTATGATTAACCTGATTAGACTATATGACCTAATATGTAAAATGCAATAATTCGACAATTAACAGATTGAATCAATAACTTGCAGGAAGATCTAGGAAGTGCAGAGGACAATGTACCTGTCTTGAAAAGTTGGTTTTGATCACTGTAGGGGGCTAGTGTCTCCCTAGGGCGTATGGGTCCTTATATTCCTTTCCAGTTCTTTTATTGAGGTCCTATGATGATAGATCTAAGCTTCTGATTCCCAGTTGCTAAATTGTTGAAACATTGTTAGATAATTTTACAAGTGAGTTGCCATGAGTTAACAAGATGTAGGGCCTCAATTGCAACAATGAACAATTTTTCTTCAAGCTTCTTTCAATCCTCTTCAAACCTAAGATTTGCACATTCACAAAGAGAAGAGATGTGCCATTTAGGGGCTTGCCTTAGTCAAACCCTGTGTTAGTGTTTCCACTTCCACAATGTCAATGCTAATGATAAAATGATAATGGATAGTAAGGAATGATGAAATCATAAAGTGTTGCAACTCAAGGACTAAAGTCATACGCATCACTTTAAGGTCTTGGATCTTTCTTTCTTGCTTGCTTGGGTTGCTTTGGAGACCTACAAAAGTGTTAGCCATCACAAAATAATGATAACATGAACACACATAAACTCACATAAGATTTGACATGATGCTAGGATCTTGAATTGTTGTAATAAAGCTTTGAAATGCTACTCTTGACTTTGTCAATAATGTTCTTGACAATAGTAGTTGCTCATAAATTCTCCTTAGTGCTTGTTATTAGATTTCAAATGATGCAATAACTAGGTATTTATAGGCATTTATTCAATTTCTATAAATTAAATCCTAATAGTCGTCATTTGCAATTTAAATTTGGAATGTTAAAATGTTGACACTAACATATCCAAAACTGGTCCCCAAAAAAATAGGGGGACCTATACACCCTAAGGCGAATGGGTCCTGACGCTATTTTCTAGGACATTAAGTGTTTGGGGAAAAATATTAATTAGGTGCATTTGTTCACTGCTTGCAATTCCTCAGAAAGTGGTAAAAATAGGCTATAGAATGCATAATTTAGGAAATTAGGGACCCAATTAGGCTCAATAATTTAGGGGGAGCAAAACATAGTGTAAAATTGTCAGGGGTGATAATTTTTGATGCTACAACATTATTCTACTATTTTCTATTTATTTATTTTTTTACCTTTAAGGCATATTGCTAGGCTTGTTCTACACTTTGTAACCTAACCAAAATTATCTCATCTTAGATTAAAAAATGTAAACCATTTACATATGTTAATACTTTCTCAACATCATCTTCCACATGTCCTCTAATTCTCTATTGATAGAATTCTTTGGTGTAATTTTTGACACTTGTCTCTCTCTGCTTCAAATTTTACAACTTTTGGAATAGATTGATGTGATAGTCTACTGGAAATAATTTGGCTTTCATCTTTGTCACCATATGATCCTATGAATTAATATTTTCCTTCCCTCTCCTTTGTCGGTCTTTTTGCAAGTGGTCCCACCATAGGGATGTGTGTCCTTTCAATTTTGTGTAGGAATATTTAACTTTCTTTCATCCTTGATACCTTCAAAGTCAAATTACTCCATTTTTATATCCAATCAACAAGCTCTTCGGGCTTTACACTTCCATTATAACTTGGGGAATCAATCCTTGGTTTATTCTTGTAATGGCCCTCCAAAATATTTCTCCTCAATCTAATGCACCTTGGTTGGCTTGATTTCCTCCTTCTACCACTTCTTCATCCTCATTGAATTCTAAATGTGTGCATCTTCTATGTGTTGCTTCTATTGCCTCCAACCTAGTTGTTGTCCCTCTTAACATTTCTATAATCACTGCATCACCACCATGTGGTGTTCCTCCTCCAAAATAATTCTCCTCAATCTAATGCACCTTGGTTGGCTTCATTTCCTCCTTCAACCACTTCTTCATCCTCATTGAAATTTTTGATGTGTGCATGTTCTTTGTGTTGCTTCTATTGCCTCTAGCCTAGTTGTTGTCCCTCTTAACATTTCTACAATCACTGCATCACCACCATGTGGTGCTCCTCCTTAGTGACCACATCCTCTCTATGCCATGCATATGTAGGTTCTCAATAATTGCAAGTCTTCACTCTCACTCTTGCTTTACCCATACAAAAATAATTAGAACCCCCTTTTGACACACTCACAATCAACTGATACCTGCTCTAATACCACTTAGTGTAGTAGTGATATGGGGATAAGCCCAATCATGCAACCTCAACAAAATCAATTAATCAATCCTAGTTTATAAAAGTCTCAAAATAGAGAAACAAAGTCTCATTTATAACTAGAAACAATTTCAAGAGTACAAGCATTGAATTGCACATGTAGGCCTACAACCTTCTTCTCTTATTTCACTTTGTAGTCTTAAATCACCAATACAACATTCTTTCTCCATCAACACTTCATGATCTTAAATGGTATTCATCAACTTTCACTACCAACATCATGCTAGTCTTCATGTTTTTCACCAACAAAAACACATAAACACTTTCTTGCTCAATTTGTGAATCCCCTCACATGCCAAAATCCTCTGGTGTTTATATCCATTTGCCAGGAATTTGAACCAACAATTCAATTGGTCCAATCATGTTGTGTCATGTGGCATCGTTTAATTCACTTGGTCATTCATTTCATATTCTTTCGGTCTTTGTCAATGGTCCTTACCCTTAGTCGAAGTCTAATGTTGGAATTTGTCTATCAGGTGTCAACCATTGGCCAAACCCTTGCTTCCATTTCTTTTAACATTGAGGTAGAAGCCCAACAAATGCCTTCACCAAGCTCCATTCTCTTTATGGTTTATGAGCATGCCAAATGTTAATAGCTTGAGCCCAATATGGCTTGTTGAGTTTTTGGGGTTTGGAGTGAACCAGAACCTCATCCCAATATGACATTGGGGGTAAGAGAATTCTCGAACCTCTAATGTCTTTTAGTGCTTATCGATGATCGAAGTTCCCAAAACTCCATCAAGGGCTCATAGTGTTCCCAAAACTTGATGTTTCATAGGGCACAAACCTCTACCCCTTTCTAACTTTGGAAAATTTCATTATTTTCCTCCAAACTTGAACTACAAATATGATTTTATCTCCTCTACCAAGTGAACTCTTTACTTGGCCAAAATTCCATAAAAAATTCCTTCTGCAACAACTCACCAAGAATCAACAAAAAAAGCTAAGCAACCAAGATTTGAAAACAAAAAATAATTTTGGGTGACATGATTTCTTGTGAACTCAAATGCTCTTGCATCAAACATGTCAAATATGCAAAATTTTCCATGAGTTTGCAAATCACGAATATTTTGGAAAGTATAGAATTAGAATCCCACACTTAGCTAATTACGTAGCTCTCAACCAAGATACCTCATTTGCAGTCCTATCCTTCCAATAGACCAAGCACTCCATGTGTATTCATTTCCTCTTGTCTTCTTTGCTACACAAGAACCTATCACTTTGCCAATTTCCTCATATTTCTTTCTAAGTATTTGATCCATCCATTATGTTGTTTCCTGAAAATTTGTATGGACGTGCATTTGTGCACTCATCTCTCCTTCATGGTACTTGTAAATATCAACAATGTTAAATATAAGAGAGATATTTATACTTATTGGAAGTTCAATCTCATAAACATTGGCTAGAACTTCCTTAGGACCCTGCAAGGGCCTATCTTCTTTCATTTTAATTTGTTATAGGTTCCCTATGGGAACCTCTCCTTCCTCAAGTGTGTAAAACCAAATATCCAACTTGAAATTACTTCTCTTATGTGTATATAAGCATAATTCTTACATTTGGTGGCACTTTTCTACAAATTCTCTCACTTATGCAAATCACAAAATGTACTTAGAAAAGTGCTCAAATATAACACTTTCCTCACCAAATATGAACTATCCCTTAATTCATCCATACCCCTTGGGTTGTACCCATACACAATGTAAAAAGGAATTTTCCCACACTCCTATTTATTGAGTTATTGTAGGAAAATTTTGCCTGGGCTAATGTCAAATCCCATTGAGTGGGCTTGTTATCTATTAGGTATCTCAACAAATTATCTAAACTCCTATTCAAAACCTCAATTTGACTATTGGTTTGAGGATGGTAAGCTAAACTAAAACCCAACTATGTTCCCAATTTCCTCCACAAGGTGCACAAAAAATGTCCAAACTTTGTATCTCTATTTGAAACAATGCTCTTAGGATTCCCATGCAACCTAACTACCTCTTTGAAAAATAACGTGGCTATATGGGATGTGTCACTAATTTTCTAACATGGGATGGCATGTGCTAGTTTATAACATCCATCCACTACAGAAAATAAAATAAAAAAATCATTACCTCTTTGTGTTTGAGGCAATCCCAAGACAAATTCCATACTAATGTGTTTTCACAGCCTCTCTGGTATTGGTAAAAGTTGATATAGTCCTATGTTCTACTTATTTCCATTAGCATTCTAGCAAATTTTGCACCTTTTCACATTTTCTTCACATCAACGTTCATGCCCAACCAATAGTATCCTTCATTCAATAGTGATGTCTTCTCAACAGTAAAATTTCCACTTAAACCTCCATTGTGCTTCTATGGTATCAAATTTTCCCTCATTAACCCTTGAGGTATACACAATTTCTTCCCCTTGAACAACAATCCCTCTTAGATAAAGTATTCCAATAATGGAGTCCTATCATTTTCTATTGGACTCTTACAAACAATCCAAGCTTATTTGAAATTGGTATCTTCTTAATATAATTCCTACATATAATAAAAATCCAAAACATTTACACAACTCATTCAATAACAAACACCTTCTACTCAAAGCATCAACTACTTGATTAGACTATCCACTTCTATGCTTGAAAATAAAAGAATAACTTTGTAGGAATTTAACCCACTTCATATGTCTTTGATTGAACTTACCTTGCTTGTTAAATAATTTTAGAGCAAGATGATTTGTATACAACATGAACTCCTTGGGTAGAAAATAATACCTCTATCTTTTTAAAGCTTACACAATTGCATATAACTCTTAAGCATATATTGAATATTTCTTCTTTGCATCATTCAATTTTGCACTAAAATATGCTATGGGCCTTCCCTCTTGATTGAACACACCTCCAATGGTTGTTCCACTTTGTATCACAATCAACTTGAATTTTTTTTCCAAAATCTGGAAGTTCCAACACTGGTTGCTTGGTCACTTTCTTCTTCAACAACTAAAAACTCCTTTTTGTTGCAACTATCCAAACAAACTCTCTTTTGCTTCCATTCATAGTTTGCATGATGGGATCACAAATCCCACTAAAATTCCATATGAAATTCCTATAGAATATATAGGAAGATGAGTTGGGATTTGAGGAACTAGAGCTACCAAACGAAGAAAAGGAAGAACCCAAACTAGGGATTGAAGAACAAGAAGCCAATTCAAATGAGGAAGAAGGAAAATCTAGATGAACCTTTGCTAATGTATTTGGTGCTCCCAGGTATAATCCTTTCCAAATTTGTGGGGTTTTAAAGGGACAATGAGTTACTATACTCATTGATAGATGTTACTCATAATTTCATAGATGGAGGTCTAGTGGTGAAGCAAGGACTAAAAATAAGATTCAAAGGCTTCAATGTAATGGTAATCGATGGATTATTTATCCAATATACCAAGAAGACCCCTTAGTTAAATATTACACTAGGCTATTACAATATGAAAGATGATTTCTATGTGGTCAAAATAGGAGACATTGAAATGGTTCTAGGTATTCAATGGTTGGACTCATTGGGGGAAATTACACAGAACTTCCAAACCATGGAATTAAAATTCCAAGTTGAAGGGAAGGAAGTAATACTTCATGGAATAATGAATGGAGTGCCAATAATTTATTTGAAAAAATAATATAGATAGTTTTTATTCATGGATAGATAGACTAGGTAGTGAAATGTTTAGTATCAATAAATAACTCTCTTGAAGGAAAAAAGGTATACCTCATGGCGGTGCAACATATCTTGAGGAAACAAATCAAAGATTTCAATGACATCCCTTGTAGGAGACCACCGATAGAGGTTTTAAACATGCTATTCAATTGAGGAGATCGAGAAGGAAATAAAGGAATTGTTGAACATGAGGCACATCAACCCTAGTTTGAGTCCTTTTGCCTCCTTTATAGTTCTTGTGAAGAATAAATATGACACAATGAGAATGTGCATCAACTATAAGGATCTTAACAAGAAGACCATTAAAAATCATTAACTGATCCCTAAGATCAACAAACTAATTGATGAGCTTCACAACGATCTATTTCTCTAAGATAGACCTTAGGTCAAGCTACTATTAGATCGAAATCCATGAGGAAGAAATTTATAAGATAGATTTTTGATGCCACTATGGACCTTATTAATTGTTGGTCATGCTATTTGTCTTGATAAATACACCTCCAACCTTTTAATAATACATGAACTAGGTGTTCATTAAATAGCTAGGGAAGTTTGTTCTTGTTTTCTTTAACAACATCCTCATTTACAAGAAAACTTGGGAGGAACACTTAAGGAACCTTGATGAGGTGATAAATATTTTTTAGGTATAAATTCTTTCTAGAAAAGAGTATAAATGTGAATTTTTCACAATGCAAATTTTATACTTAGGGTACATCATCAACACAAAGGGAGTGTAGGTAGACAGGGAAAATATTAAATCTATTGTGGATTGGCCTCCCCTAGATAATTTGACAGAATTATGAGGATTCCTCATCCTTTGTAGTTGCTATCAAAGTTTCATTAAGGGATTTTATTAGCTAGATGCTCCCTTGATTGATCTAACAAAGAAGGGAGGTTTCACATGGAGTGAGGTGGAACAACAATATTTTAAAAAATGAAAGAAGTAATGATTATAATCCTTACCTTGTACTTTAGTAAGTCAATGATGAAGTCTACAATAACATATATATAATCCTTACCTTGTACTTTAGGAAGTCAATGATTATAATGATGTTCTTATGTTCTTCAAGGAGGTGTTTAGACTTCATGGACTACATAAGAACATCATGAGTGACACAATTAGTCAATTATTGGTCTATTTTGGAAATATCTATTTCATTTGACAAGGAAAACTTATTCCCAACACTAGCTACCAACCCCAAATAGATGGTCAAACTAATATTGCAAATAAATGGATGGAAGGCTATTTAAGTAATTATGTTGTTGGTTATCAGAAGGCATGGATAAATGTCTCTATCTAGAGAAGAACTGTTACAACACTACTTATCATGTATATCTATTAGAATGAAACACTTAATAGATTTTTTATGGATACGAAGCCCAATGTTTTGTTGACCTTGCATTGTATGATTGCAAGGTTTGGAGAGAAAGTGATTTGATACAACAAGGCCATTACATTTTGAAGTCGCTCGAGAACAATCTCTAGCAGGCACAAAATCACCAAAAAAATGTATGCAAACTGGAATAGGATAGAAAGAACATTTGAATTTGGAGATATGGTTTTTGTGTGAATACAACCTTACAAGCAATCCTCCTCAAGGCAAGTGAGTCTTAAAAATCAAACCCCATTTCTATAGGCCTTATAGAATTTTGAAGTGGGTTGGAAAATTTTCCTACAAGTTAACATTATTAAATAAAAGTAAGATTCATAATGAGTTTCATATGTCTCACCTCAAGCTCAGGAACCTAACTTTAATAGAGCTACCCTCAATGGATGAGGAAGGAAAACTAATTTCTAATTCCCAAAGTGGTTATGGAGGTAAGGAAAAGATGGTTGAGAGGCCAAATAATCATAGAGCACTTGGTCAGATGGAAGAAATTTCCTACAGAAGATGGAAAATGGGAAGGAACACAAATTCTAAAACATCTAAACTTACAATTTCTTGAGAGCGAGAAAATTCAAGCAGGGGACTTGTCATGTCCCATTTTTCTAACATATGCAGTGAGCCAAAATTCCCATTTCCCAACTCTATCATATCACCTAATCCAATATTAGGTATGTATTCTTTCCCTTCATCCTCCATATATTTTCCTAAGATCCCCAAATTTCTAAATATGAAGGTATGACTAGTCTTCTAATTCTATTCAAGTCATTAGAGTTGCAGAGTCTCCCTTCTTGACATGAATTTCCTCCCAAGTACACTTTCTCTTATATCTCCACCAAGGTATCAAACTTATCCACCCATTCATACCCTATGGTCATTCCTCTCCTTCATTCCCTTTTCCATCATCACTTAGAAGTTTCATGTACCATCATACCCCTCTATCAAAACCCTCACAACCCTTATCACAGAGCTAGACTTCCCCTCAATAGAATGCCCCCCTTGCAATCCTCGAACCCTAACTTATAATGTGAGTCATGATGTATCCCAACACAAAAAAATTGACACTCCCACCTCTTTTCACTATTTTTCTCTACCTACTCCTTAAGCGACCAAAAACTATTAATGGAAAAGTTGATGATGCATCTTCTAGAAGGCCTCTTATAGATGCAAAACGATCATTTAATAATGAGGATGTGGTTCCTCGTGTACACCCAATTATGGACACAAAGAAGATAACTTCAACTACCATTAATGAGGTATTCAAGGTTTCAAACCCTAAGAGACCCTTCCCATTATCTTTTAGGAAAATTTCAATTCATAGGGGGCATTCCTCCATACCTCCCAAGGCCATTTCCACACACATAAGCGTGATTCCAAGCATAATCTAAGGGGAAATGATGCTTGATATGTATAGGCAGTCCCTATTGTGCACCAATCTCATGATGGATCCCATTGCAATAAAATTTAACATCTTACTAGGTGTATAATGAACCAAAAGATGGGATGAAAAGACATTTATTGGATATACACAAAAAAACCTAACCGAAAATTGTTGTGAGCACACATGTTCAAGCACCTAGACCTATGGATGAAAACCCTATAGATCTCATATTGTAGGATGAAACTCCTTCAACTAAAGGAGTGGTCTCACACAAAGGTTAAATTCAAGATTTATTGGTGATGGATCTTCAACAACATCTACTTAGTTTGATTTGTGGGTCCCTTGGGAGTAAGTCATTGTATTTTCAATTTGTATTGTGGTTGTGTGTAATTTATATTTTAATTATTAGGGAATATTGTTGTATTTTATATTGTGGTTTCCTCCATAGTAATGTTTTGTAATGTCGGGTTTCAATCCCATGTGATATAAATGAAGGTTCTACCATTTTATATTATTTGTAAATTTGATTTATATATCTAGGTATCAATGAATGCAAATTAATGTTTACAATCTTAGTTTAGTAGATATAGGTATACATTTAAATTTTTTGTTTATCTTACTTGTGAACCCAACCATACAATACTAAGTGCTTAATGTCTGTGCAATTATAAAAATGAGAATTTTTGGGTATAATAGATTCAGTTTGAATAGATTAGGGTTTGTTAATTTTGGAGTAAAATATGTGGTTGATAATGTTGTGTAAATATTATCTCCTTGTAGGGTTTCTAAGTTTCTATTTTTAAATATTTAAACCCAAAATACAATCAACCAAATATTTTCCTTAATATTGGAGTTTATAAGGGCATGAATTAAATATATTTAAATTTGTTCACAAATATTTGTACTAATATTTTTCAAGCACATTATATTTGTATTAGAAAAATTATTTATTCTAGTTAAAATATAAAATTCTAAATTTTATTTGTATAATATTTTATTGGGGACATTACACATGAACCTAGAAAATTTCATCCTCTTTGTCACAATTTCCCTCTTTTATTGAACTGGCGAATAATAAGAACTTTGTCGCACTTTTCTCTAGTTTGCAAACCTTCATGATTTGTCACATATTGAACTTACCTTCCTTTGTCACACTTTTGGAGAGTTTATAAACTCACAAAATTTGTGAACCACAAACTTTGCAACAAACAAAACCTTGTTGCAATTTTTATGAACTCAAGAACTTAGTGAAGAGCATAACCTATCAACACTTAAACTCCATTTTCTTCATTTGTAAGGCCTATGGAACTAGAATCCAACAAAACTAACTCTCTAGACCTAGGAAATGATATTTTAGTCAAAAAAAAAAAAAATTGAAAATGGGATACTACATGTATTTTCAAAATAGAAGACATAATTTAATTTATGTTATGAGAAATTTATGTTTCCAAATCATTTGTAAGTGTTATTTCTCTGCTACCCTTGTTGTGGATATTCTTTGTTGTATTCACTAGTATTACCTATTCTTATCTCCTCCCAAGAAAACATTATTGATATTTGTTATGTTATTGATAATTTGTAGTTATCAATTTCAATTCCCATTGTAGACATCCAAATTTGGACACTTAATTTACCCAAATTTATCACTTTTCATCTAAACATCCTCTTATCTGAGTTAATTAAATAATATTACTATTATTTAATTAATATCCTTAATTTTGCAAAATCCCTAAGGTATTTAATTAATAATTAAATATCTTACCCTCCTTAATCCTCTTTTCATCAAATAAATTAAATAAATATTACATTTATTTAATTCCTCACATGTCTTTTTCATCAAATCCTAATCCATTTCCTAATCTCTTCATTAAAGATGTGCACATGCCTAATCCTTGATTAGGATGTGTCACATCCTCCAAATTTTGCAAGTTGGCCTTTAATCCTCATTAGCCCCTAATTATCCTCTAATTACTAATTAGTCAAACCTAATTAGTACCTTGGTCAACTCTCCCCATCCCCCAAGGAATTTTTAATTCCTTTTTATTCACCCTAGGCTCCTCTCTTCCCCATGTGAATTTTTAATTCACATTTTATTCCTTCTAGAATCCCCTTTTCCCATGCACCTTCTAGAATATTTGACTTGTCACATCAAGTCACATGTGACAAACTCCCACCTTTTGGGAGCATTGTCTTATCCACCAGATTCTTCCAATCATTGTGAATTTTTAATTCACTTTTATTCACCCAAGATTTTTCCCATCTCCCAATGTACTTGCAAGGTACTTGTACTTCCTCCACCTCATGTACCCTCTTGACACCTCATCTCCATCTCATCCCCCCTTGGCCACTTCACCCTCCACATGTCAAGATGTGAGGGCTTGTGGGTTCTCAACCCACCATAGCCCTTCATCTTGGCCTTGTTGGATCAATTTTGACCCTTGAATTGAGAATTCAAGATCCTCTATAAATACCCCCTCCTCAAGGGCATTTGGGGGAGGACTTTTGATTTTGCAACTACATGCTGCCCATTTACTTCCTCCAACACTTAGTCAATTTGCAACTACATGCTGCCATTTTGTGCACTCATCCTATTTGCAATCACATCCACTTGCATTTTACATCCAAACACATAATAGTGATCTTCAATAGAGCCATCAAGGAGCACACAACCAATCTTAAACAAGGGCCAATCAAAGGAGTATCAGCAACAAGGGGAAGGTAAACCATTTGTCTTGCATTATCTACTCTTCTCATTGTTTTATCACTCTCTTTCGGCTAATCTCGAGGTGTTCTTGATATTTTGTTTTCATAGCTTTTAGTTGTTTTGCTCATTTAGAATAGCATAATATCAAGGGTATACATTTCTGGCACGCCCGGTGGGACCCACAAACGGGCTCCCATATTTTACATTTTCTGTTGTTTAAGTTTTGCAGGAACGCGACGCAGAGGGGCGGCTACGCCCACTTTTTCCGCAGAGGGGCGGCACCCCCCACCCACAAAAGGGCGGCCACGCCCCACTCGCAAAAGGGCAGCCACGCCCCACCCACAAAAGGGTGGCCACGCCCCACTCGCAAAAGGGCGGCTACGCCCCACCCGCAAAAGGGCGGCCACGCCCCACTCACAAAAGGGCGGCCACGCCCCAGGGCGGATACGCCCCATTTTTCACAAAAGGGCGGCCACGCCCCATTTTTCAGGGCGGATACGCCCCATTTTTCACAAAAGGGCGGCCACACCCCATTTTTCAGGGCGGATACGCCCCATTTTCCACAGAAGCGCGGCCACACCCCATTTTTCACAGAAGGGCGGCCACGCCCCATTTTTGCTGCAGAAGGGCGGCTACGCCCCTGTTTTGCTGCAGAAGGGCGGCTACGCCCCTATTTTGCTGCAGAAGGGCGGCTGCACCCCCTGGAAGGTAAAATTGGTGTTTTGATTTCAGATTTAATTGCTCTTTTTCTCATTAACGTTGTTCTTGCAGGGATATATGTGTTTTGTACTAACCTTTTGCAGCATATTCTTGTGAAGTTGATGGAGAAAGCGGGATAAAATATCTAATATTTGCTTGCAGGGCTATCCGTTTGCTCAATCTTCTTTAAAATTATCCTTGCTATTTTCTAAGAACATAGCTTAATTAGGAGGAGTAATATTTGTTGCTTGTTGTTTTGTCTCTTTGTGTTACCCTAAGGGAGTAGTAGCTTGTTTCCGCTTTCCCCTTGCACTTCGTGTGAGCCTGGGGAGTAGTTGGAAGCAGTTATTGCTTTCTTCATAGTGGGACCTGCTTGGGGATTTCATCACCCCAAGGGACGATTCCAACCACGCGTACCGGCGGGGTATACAAAGGGGGGAGAGCGAAAGTTGTACCCCAATCCGGTCACGTCGTAATTGGCGGAGCGTCGAAGCTAGGGTGATACCTAGATAGACGTGAAGAGTTGGTCTGAGCCCTTCAGTATCTCGCTGGGGTTCCCGACTCACGCTTGTGACGGGCTGGTGTTCACGGTTGTGCCTCACGTACCGAGAGTATATCGAGGACTCCCTAGATACCTTGTGCATCCTAGATTAAGACCACTTTGGCCACACCCTTAACATTAATTGTAGGGTTGTATTTGTTTGAGTGCTTTCTTGTGAAAAAACCAGTGAATTCCTAACAATTTGGCCTTATCATTATCGTTTTAAAGTCCTTGCCATAGCCATTTACATCAAACCAAACCTCTGGTCCGCTGCAGAAGTGCAATTACGCCCCTGTTTTTGCTGCAGAAGTGCAATTACGCCCCTGTTTTTGTTGCAGAAGTGCAATTACGCCCCTATTTTTGCTGCAGAAGTGCAATTACGCCCCTGTTTTTGCTGCAGAAGTGCAATTACACCCCTGTTTTTGCTGTAGAAGTGCAATTATGCCCCTGTTTTGCTGCAAAAGTGCAATTACGCCCTCCTGAACACCCAAAATCCCCCCATTTGGATTCATTTCGCCTTTAAACCTTCATTTCACCATTCCCAACCATTACCTCATCATCCCAAGCATTCATTTTGTCACTTTAAACCTTCACAAATCTCCATTTATCCCTTTTAAACCTCCATCTCATTATTCTAAACCTTCGTTCAACCATCCTAAATCCCCATACATCCTCCACATTTATCCTTAATCCCCCATTTATTCTAATTTCTTCCTAATCCACCAATCATTTCTTACCATTCACACCTCCTAGACACCGCCCATAGCCAAACCGCCCTAACCTTGCATTACAAAGTGATTATCTAAATTGACCATAGCACTTGAACTTGATTATTAGTCTCTAACTTCAAACCCAATCAATTCACCTCCATCTTGAGGTGAATTTGGTGTTGCAAGTTATCATCCTTGGCCCAATCAATCCATTCCTAGCTTAAGGTGGATTCGGTGTCGTAATTGTTCTATTAATCAACCAAAGTTCTAGGGTTACTAAGGGTAATCTCACGTGATCAAGCTTAAAGTCTCTCTTTCAAATCCAATCTAATCCAAATCAAATTCAAATCCCATCTAATCCAATCAAATCCAATCAAATCCAATCCAATCAAATCCCATCTAATCCACTCAAATCCAATCAAATCCAATCCAATCAAATCCTAATCAAATCCAATCCAATCAAATCCCATCTAATCCACTCAAATCCAATCAAATCCAATCAAATCCAAATCCAATCCAATCAAATCCAATCAAATCCAAATCCAATCCAATCAAATCCAATCCAATCCTATCCTATCCAATCTGATCTATTCAATCAAAATCTGATCCAATCAACCTTATCCAATCCAATCTAATCACATCACCTTCGACCCAATCAATCTACTTCCATCTTGAAGCAGATTCGGTGTCGATCGTCAAAATCAATCCCATCGCATCATCCAATCATCCTAATCTGAGCTTTAGTCCAATCCTGATCTGAGCTTGACCCAAATCCCAATTTGAGCTTTAATTCGTTCCCATCCAAAATCTTTTATCCATCCTCTTTATCCTTTCACCATCATGAATCCTTATCCTCCATCAATAGTGGTCAAGGGAAACTCTAATTGCATTGAGAACGATAACGAAAGTCTTGTTGATCAAGAGGAATATGACATAGACCCCCTTGACACTATCATTGCTAGTAAGCTGTCTCCACCCACTTTCCAAAATCCAATCACCCCCTCGAGTTATCCCGTTATGTCTTCATCCATGCCTAATCATGTTGCTTCTGCTACCTTTGACAAGGGATATTTGTCATTTCCATCATACCCTTCATCTACATCGTCCTCTTATCCAACACCCACATCCTCTTATCCTAGTCTACCATCTCAATACCCCTATCCTAATCCCCCATCCACATCCTCCTATCTAAATCCTTCATCCACATATACCCACTACCCTGGTCTTCCATGCCAATCTATGCACTCTAATCCTACATTCGTACCTTCCTATCTTAATCCTACATCCACATATCCTCATCCTAATCCATCATCCCAATACCCTTATCATAATCCATCCCCCACACCCTCTTGTTCCACTACACCACTTATATCCTCCTATCCTAATCCACAATCCATGTCCCCCTATGTTAATTCACCACTCCAATATCCTTACCTTAACTCTCCATCCAACCCTAGTCCTCCATCCAATCCTAGTCCTCCATCTACTCCTAGTCCTCCATCCAATCCCATTCATCCATCTAGTCCTAGTCCTCCATCCAATCCTAATCCCCCATCTACTCATAGTCCTACATTCAATCCCATTCCTCCATCTAACCCTAGTCCACCAATCCATAATCCCTCATCCACTCCTACCACGCCATCTCAACCTAGAGCATTCAAGTCCCTCATTCAAGAAGTGCTCCAAGGACTTATAACAAAGGAAACATCCCCCACTCCACATCTTGAAGTCATGGAACCATGCCATCCCAATCCATCATCCACGGTAACTAGTGATGAGAGCCTTCTCCATACCACACCTATCATTGTTGTTACCACCCCTAGCACTAATCAAACTGTTGAAACCATTGAACCCACTAAATCCATTGAACCCACATCTCCTACTATGAGAGCCACTAAACCCATCAAAGACACCAAAGTCCAATCCACTCCCTCTACCCCTAGATCCACCCAATCCATCGAAGACAACCAATCCCAATCCACTCCCTCTACTCCTAGATCCACCCAAATCCAATCCACTCCTCCCACCTCTAGTAGCACCAAAACCCATTCCAATGAACCTCATGAATCTTCCATCCCTCCATCTTCCCCACTTGAAGAGTCCCAACAAGACTCCATTATCATGCCATTGACACAAGATGAGTCATGCCAAGAGTCTAATCCAAAGCATGCCAACGTATCCCCTTCTCTAGATCAAGATCCTACCATCCCATCTAGTCCACCTCAAGATCAAAGTCCCCCATCCATTCCATCCCATGATCCTCTTGACATCCAAGCTTCCACCACTCCATCTCCATCTCCATCACATGAGCCTACTACCACAAATCCAGACCCTATCATGGCCCCTACTCCTGATGTTGCTATCCCATCATCTCCTCATAATCCCCCATCATCACCTAAAACTGCTATACCCACACCGCTTGCATATCCCCTTGGTACTCTCACATTCTTCCATGGTGGCCTCCTCGCAGAAGAAAAGCATAGTGTATTTACCACCCATCATCCTCCACCTAATAATGGACTCGCATCATGTTTTCAGAATAACACAAATCCTATCATGGATCGCATGCTCAAGAAAATGAACTATCAAGGAAAAGGTCTAGGCCTTCATGAGCAAGGTATTTTAGAGCCCATCCAAGTCAAAGAACAAGTCTACATGCAAGGTCTTGGACCTATTTCCCAAGCCTCACAATCTAAAGATGTTGGTACAACCTCTAGACGTCCTCAACGAGCCTCTTCCAAAATAAATATAGGATCTTTCCATCGCTCCACCAAATCATATGTTGCCATCCCTCCTCCTCTATCGTATCGCCTCAAAACCACCGTCCATATTCCTCCTTCATCTGCTCCCTCCATCTTGGGTCCTTACATCCCTCCATCCACCATATCCCATCCTTCATTCACTCCATCCATCTTGGATCCATATATCCCAAGATCACCTCCTCCATCTCATCCTTTCATCCATTCATCTCCTATCCATTTCATCCATCATAAACATCCCTCTCACATGTCCCCTAATCAGGATCAACAAAGGCACATACCCGCACATCCTCTGTCTACGCATAATCCCCATGCTCCTATCTTCTTTGCTCCACACCATCCATCTCCTCACACCCATCCCATGGCTACTAAAAGCACTTTGGATGCAAGAGGAATAATGCATCAATCTAAACACCCACATGAACCTAAAGCTTCCCATGTCCCCTCTAAAATACATGGTAAAGAAAAGAAAAACAAAATCCCAAATCAAAATCAAATCTATAGCTCGCAAAGAGCCACCAAAGCAAAGATCAAAACCATGTGGATCCCAAAGAAAAAAGATGCAATGCCATCACATGAAAAATCTGTTAGAACATCCAAAGTTGCTAATCTAAAAGCTAGTCATACACCCCTTTCATCTCCTAAGTCTGTTTTGGGTTCTTATGTCCCGAAAGTCACCATTCCATCTCCTCCATTATCCCCACATTCTCCATCCCTTAATCCTATTATCCTTTCACATACATCACCACATGTGCCAATGTTGGTCCTGAACACATCTCCCCATCACATATCCACCCCATCATTCCATCCATACCCTTTGCAGCATCCCATCCATTATCCCATGTATCCCCCCTCTCAAATCCCCCTAATTCATCCTCTTGCATAATCCATTTATCCTCATACGGTTGTACCAACATCCAATAGTCAGTTCAAACACGGGCTCTTACTACCTTATATAGAACTTGATGCTTGAGTCCTTCATCCATATCCATATCATGTATCTTCTAACTTCCCTTATCCACATCCCTATCCTTATCCATTTTCATCCCCCTACTATCCAAAAAAAAAAAGGAGTCAAAAAAGTCAAAAAAGTCAAAAAAGTCAAAAAAATCAAAAAAAAATCAACAAAGTGACAAAAAGATCCAAAAATAGTAAAGAGAAATAATTCATCCAATGGTGAAAACTTGGCAAACAAGCGCCTTGGATAAGTACCATGATGAAAACCTGGAAAACAGGCGTCATGCGTAAATCCCCATCTACACTTGGGGGCAACTTCCTGATATGCATTACCTCCATCCGCTATGCTTCTAGCTATTGCACCCATCTTCCTATTATCCATCCTCTTCATCAGTTCCTCCCATCCCATCTATCTTCTGCATCCTACCATCATATCTCGTTTATCTCCCATTCCCTCCATCCTTGTGATCTTGATCAAAATAGGGGCACTTATCTATGCATGCTTTGGACACCTCTTGGTATACATTCCCTTCTCTATCATATTCCTTGGTCACTTATCCTATCCACCTCTATTTATCTCCTTTATCTTCCGATCCACTTGTCTTCCACCCTTTATGCCTCCTCATATATGACATATCTAGAGTGGGGGCATCGACTTCCTTTGTGACATAGTCCTTGGAGACATTATCTATCACAACATCCCTTCATCTCCCTATCCATCTATCATAACATCCCTTCCATCTCCCCATTCGTATCTTCATATCCATCTATCCTAACATCCCTTCCATCTCCCCATCCTTATCTTCGTATCCATCTATCCTAGCATCTCTTTCATCTCTCAATCCTTATATCCCTATCCATCTATCACCCCTTCATCTCCCTATCCATCTATCATAGCATCCCTTCCATCTCCCCATCCTTCATCTCTCAATCCTTATATTCCCATCCATCCAAACAATCCCTCCCATCCCCCATCCCTATATCTCTATCCATTATTTCATCCCATCTCATAATCCCTTGTCATTGGTATCTACCTATAGGATTTTCCCCGTGCAATCCAATGTCATCTATCTTATCGTCATCACTTCTGCTTCTTTTGCACATCTTTTCTATCTCATCGTTCATCGCTTCATCATTCATCTATATGGCATGTCATTCACCCACTTCATCTTTGATGATTTAGATAACTATCCCATCCCTGAGCTTTATATTGCCACTGTCCTCCCATCTAATCCAATCCAACAAGTCTATCTTGTTCCATCGTGTTAGTTCCATTGTTTTAACCCCTTATCTAGGGTTATCTCATCATCTTTCATCCATCACTTGTCTGTGGCCTTTTGTCGAACTACGTTGCCCCTGCGCTTTCACGTAGGCAAGGTTGATCATTTGATCTACCCCCGGGGTTCCATCATCGATCTTCATTGTCCACTTTGGTCCTCTATCGTCTATCATCGGTCTTTCTCCTTTTGTCCATCCTATCTTGGTCATCCATCGCAATCTCTATCATGGTCAGTTGTCAGCCTTTCAGCTGAACTACGAGGGCTCTGCGCTTTCACATAGGCAAGGCTAATCTTTGATCGGCCCCCGAGCCTCTAGGTCTTTAGGTTTTGTCAGTCCCATGTCTTGTCTTCCTTGTGTCGTGCCATCAAGCTATGCCCTTATCTAGCTGGTTCTTAACAAACAAGATCCACTTGTATCAACAAATCCAATTAGTTTTGAATATCCTATGTCATATCGATCTTTTAGTTTAGTATCCATCATCGGTCTCAACAGGATGCATCCTTCCTAATAGACCTCATCAATCCCATCCATCCCCTTGATCCTATGGCAAAGGACATTTGAAATTGATTGCGATCTTTTGATGCTTTTGGCTTTTGTTTATCATTTGAGCTCCCTATCATCACTTCTCAAAACTGCCATAATCCATCATATTATGGTGTGTTTTGATTGGTCAACATAGGGGCATATCTTGATATTTTTATGTCTATTTTTGTCTTCTTGGTTGTCCCACATAGTACCCACCAAGATCCCCGAGGTCTTGTGTTATGCCGGGGCATCATTTTGTGCTTGTGGTTATCTCAATACCTGGCCCGACCAAGGTCTTTGTGACTTTGGGGTGTTGGGATAGCCTTCTTGTCTGTTGTGTTTGTTTTATGCATTAGACACTAATTCGCCTTGGTTCTTCATACCCTGGCATCTTGTGTCTTATGCTATAGCAAAAATCAGTGCTCCGAAGATGGCAAATTCTATTAGGATTGCATTTCATTTTCTATTCTATCATCTTGCATGTATCCCCCCATCCATTCATCCTTCATCCTTATCTCACATCTCTATCCAATCCCCATCCATTCCCTTTAGCCTGAATCATCTAATCATCTCCTTGGTCTTGATCCAATCATCCTCATCATCATCAGCATCATTTTAGTGTTGTTTGGGATGTATCCTTCCCTCATCAACAACACTTTCATCATCATCGGGAGGTATTCCTCCCTATCCTTTAGTGGTGTTTTGGGATGTATCCTTCCCTCATCAATACCACTCAGTGGGATGTATCCTTCCCTATCCTCGTGTTGTTTCGGGATCCTTCATTCCCTCCTTAACAACACTCCATCCATCATCAACCCCAGTTTGGCTTGTACCTTGACTGGGGCAACATCACCTTTTGAAATCCATTTGTGCTTCATCATCTTCATTTTGCATCATCTTCCTCATCTCCTTCATCACTCTCCCTTTGCATCATCTCATCCATTTCGAGAGCACACTCGTGTTCTCCTGAACCCGCGTGTCCTCTCGAGGGGGCATCCTTCATCCTTAATTTTCATCATTTTCTTTTTCCCTTCCTAGTCACTCCTTTGGATGACTGGGGCATCTTTTCCAATCTAACCATCTTCTAGGTTCTATGTTTTAATATTCTTTGAAATGATGTTACTTCGTAACACCATCTCAAAGAGGGGCAAAATGTAGACATCCAAATTTGGACACTTAATTTACCCAAATTTATCACTTTTCATCTAAACATCCTCTTATCCAAGTTAATTAAATAATATTACTATTATTTAATTAATATCCTTAATTTTGCAAAATCCCTAAGGTATTTAATTAATAATTAAATATCTTACCCTCCTTAATCCTCTTTTCATCAAATAAATTAAATAAATATTACATTTATTTAATTCCTCACATGTCTTTTTCATCAAATCCTAATCCATTTCCTAATCTCTTCATTAAAGATGTGCACATGCCTAATCCTTGATTAGGATGTGTCACATCCTCCAACTTTTGCAAGTTGGCCTTTAATCCTCATTAGCCCCTAATTATCCTCTAATTACCAATTAGTCAAACCTAATTAGTACCTTGGTCAACTCTCCCCATCCCCAAGGAATTTTTAATTCCTTTTTATTCACCCTAGGCTCCTCTCTTCCCCATGTGAATTTTTAATTCACATTTTATTCCTTCTAGAATCCCCTTTTCCCATGCACCTTCTAGAATATTTGACTTGTCACATCAAGTCACATGTGACAAACTCCCACCTTTTGGGAACATTGTCTTATCCACCAGATTCTTCCAATCATTGTGAATTTTTAATTCACTTTTATTCACCCAAGATTTTTCCCATCTCCCAATGTACTTGCAAGGTACTTGTACTTCCTCCACCTCATGTACCCTCTTGACACCTCATCTCCATCTCATCCCCCCTTGGCCACTTCACCCTCCACATGTCAAGATGTGAGGGCTTGTGGGTTCTCAACCCACCATAGCCCTTCATCTTGGCCTTGTTGGATCAATTTGACCCTTGAATTGAGAATTCAAGATCCTCTATAAATACCCCCTCCTCAAGGGCATTTGGGGGAGGACTTTTGATTTTGCAACTACATGCTGCCCATTTACTTCCTCCAACACTTAGTCAATTTGCAACTACATGCTGCCATTTTGTGCACTCATCCTATTTGCAATCACATCCACTTGCATTTTACATCCAAACACATAATAGTGATCTTCAATAGAGCCATCAAGGAGCACACAACCAATCTTAAACAAGGGCCAATCAAAGGAGTATCAGCAACAAGGGGAAGGTAAACCATTTGTCTTGCATTATCTACTCTTCTCATTGTTTTATCACTCTCTTTCGGCTAACCTCGAGGTGTTCTTGATATTTTGTTTTCATAGCTTTTAGTTGTTTTGCTCATTTAGAATAGCATAATATCAAGGGTATACACCCATAATACAAATGAAGGTATGCAAAAATTTGTGGAGGAAAATAAAATATTTAAGGACCCATAGTCCAAAAAAGATAGTAAATGGTAGACTATATCACTTAAGGTAAAAAGAAATTGTACATAGTTTGGAGGTCAACAATAAAATTATTTTTTTCATTTTTCACTCACTTCATGATGTATGTTTATGTGGAAATTTTAGTTATCAATATTTGCATATATTATCATATGGTGTATTTTGATCTTAATATCAATTGGGTTAAATAAGAGGCTTAAAGATAAAGGGGGTTGGTGGAATTACCCCATCTCGAGGTATATTCTTGTTTGGAGATGGTCAATTGCATGAGAAACTTAAAATCTTTAAATAATCCCCATTGGCTCAAGGGGGGTTATGTTGGTGGTTGTGATCCAAATTTTTGGTAACCAAAATAATGAGAAGTTTTGGTGGCTAGGATAGTGTAGGAGGAATAACTATGGTAAACACTACATGAGAAGTTTTGGTAGCCAAGATAGTGGAGGAGGAACAATTTTGGTAACCAAGATGGAAGTTTTTAGTAGCTATGATAGTGAATTATTGAGAGTGCCATAGTTCAATAGGTGGTTATTGGATTTTTTTGTTTGTCTCGCTCTAGTTCTTGGTAGCCCTACCTCAATAAGAAATATGATGTAATTAAGGGGAATATTATAAATAATATCTCATAAAGTGAGTTTGTGATTGTGTGTTAATTTTTTTTAGTCTAATAGTTGGTGGTTTGGGTAGTTGTCAATTATTGATGGATATTTGATAGTTAATTGAGTGGTTGATAAGACCATAATTAAAATTATAAAATCAATCCATAAATATATATTTTATGTGTTCATTTGTGTCACTTTCAAATATAATTTATGTTATTATTGTATATAGATTTAATATTGGTTTCTACAATAAAGTAGACCATGGAAATTCAACTAAATAATCTCATTATGGAAACCTGAAACATTAGGTAGTTTCTCCTAAATAAGTCAAACTTGATGAGGCTAAATTTAAAATAATTAATGGTCGTTGTGTTCTTCAAATTTCATGGTGATCAAGCAAGTGTTGTTAAATAATGCTTCAAAATTTGAAATTTAAGTTATTTTCACAAAGATCTAGATCTTAATTCTTACAAATAAAGTACATTGACAAATCAATTTCTAGAAGATAAGGGGAAAAAATACATTAATTTATTTTTAACAATATTTTCTAATTATTTTGTTAAATGGGACAAGCTCAAATGGTAGATTGTTCAAGGCTTTCTTAGTGGAAAATTTTAATAAAATATTTTTGAGATATGTTACATGTTCTTATTTGTTGAATTTCGGATTGCCTAAACTACCATATCTTAAGGGACGTGCAACTTTTGAATGTTAAATTGGGTATCTAATTTTGATCCTAAGTTCTCAACTAATGGGTAAATTTGAAGGAGGAAATATCCCTAAGTTATGACATCTATACCTAACATCACCCACAAAAAAAATATACCAATCAAGTAGTTATTTCATATCAAATTGATCTAAAATAGAAAGTTTAAAACAAACAACAGTTGAAAAAATTCTAACCCCTATCAATAAGCCTCCTTAACAATTATAGGCCATGGAATGTGTATGAATTCTTTCTCATCATAATTCAATCTCATTTTTTCAAGAAATATAATTCTAGAATTTGTCACACTACTGCTTATTGTGCCATCCCTCTTTTATATTTTTTTAGATTTTATTTCCAAATATTTTAACTTTTTTTATATTATTAGTAAAAGTGGGTTTTGAAATGACCCAAAGCACAAAAAATCTATGAAACCTTTAAAGAAAAAGAAAAAAAGATATTGAAATCCACAAGATATGGAGAACCAAAAGAAGAAATAGCAAGAAGAACCTACACTGACAACAATAACAAAACAATTTTTAGACTAGTCTATTAGCCCAATGATAGCATATCATTCTTCCCTAAGGGAACCCAAGTAGTCTTCCACAACATCCTCATCCATGTTGGACACCACATCCTCCCTCTACATCTATTAAAGTCAAGTCATTTTTCTTAGATCATTTATAGGAGAAGCCTAACATTTCCTCTTTAAGTTGTCATGCAACATGGCAATGGTACGACATAATTCTTAATGGTATTCAAGCTATAGGAGATAGCCTTTCTAAGTGATGACATAAAAAAAATTGTTTCTCTTTGAGCCTTTGAATTATTATTTTTAGATCATTGACATTTAAGGAAAATATACTAAATTGCAAGTCTTCGTCACTCCATTTTAGCTATTTTCACTTTAACCTAAAATTCAATAACATTCTCATTCACCTATCTAAAAAGTACATTCATCCTATGATCTATTATTTCATTTTCATTTTTAAACCACTTGAAGATACAATGTTGCAAACTAAATCCATCCTCAAGGGATTTCATTTTAGGTTCAAGACAAGGAAAGAAGAGAACAAATTATGATTCGAAGTATCACCTTTTTCCCCTTCTCAGTAGTGTTGGCATTCCCAAAAACAATAGTGTTGAGATCCTTGTAACTAGGTTCATCAAGAATCACCCTTGAATAGTCTTCAATCTCTAGGGATTTTCCCTTCTTATCATCTTGGGAAATAGGATTATGAACAAGAGAAACACCAATTGGATTGTGAACTAAAGGAGGGCGAGTGGAGATATGAGTTCTATCAATTTTGGCCCTCATAGTAGGTCATTTTATATTTAGAGAGATAAATAGGATTAGTAGAAGGCTTGGTGGAGACAAGGGTCCTAATTTAACAAATCTTCATGAAGGATTTATCAACAAGGGGTTTGAGGCTAGAATTTTGGTAGTCACTCTAGTTAGAGTTGGGGGAGCTTTGGGTATGGTAGGGTTGTAAGGTGTACCCAAAGGCCCTTTATCATGGACCACAATCCTAGGTTTAGCTTTAGGCAAGGAAGACTTAGCTTTCTCAAACGTGTATGAATGAAATATAAAACCCTAATGTAGGGGAAATTTTATTTTGTCTAAAACTTTGTCAACCACTAACTGTTCGAGAGACATTAAAAGGAAAAATAAGAAGCCTACCAAATAACAATGTTCAAGAAGGTTCAAAAGAGGGAAATGATATGAACACACAATTTTGTACCTACTTTCCAAAATAAAGTATTTGATAAGGTATAAGCTAATAGAATTCAATGGAGGTAGATAAGCCTCATGAAGAAACCCAACCTGCATCTAACTAGCTTCTCTGAACCTTTTGGGAAATCATCAATGTTCTCTTGCTTCTAGACTTACAAGCTCTATGGGTCTTAGATCTTTTGGTTGAAAAATTAGTTGTAGCTATAATAGACTCTTTAGAGACTTTGAAGCTTAGGCCTCTCATAGTAACTCTCATACTCCACTAAGATACAATGAACTCTTTAGAGACTAGGGGATCATATACATTCCAAGGATGGAGTTAAATCCTTGCTCCATAGCATGAGCCAAACATCCCCTTTTTTTTAACTTCCTCACAAAAGGAATGCTCTATACATGGCCTCTCACCCACCATAATAAAATTCAAATTGCTTAGGTTCAAGAATGGGAAGAGCGAACAATTTCAAAAGCTTCTTCAAAAAATAAGGAGTTGATAATCATCTTCGATAGGGGTCAATAAGAGGGATTAAAGTTGTCATAATTATCATCAAACCTACATATCATGGGGGATCAAGAGAAATATCACAAATAATTATTACCAAAGGATTCATATGAATTCAAATCATTCGAGGATTCCCCAAGAAGTATGGAATCACAAACAAGCATAATTATCATGATTAATACCATCAATAATTTCACAAGGCATGGATTTTACATCTTTCTAGTGCTTAAGACCATCCATTCAATTTTGTCAAGCATGTCCAATATCCCATTTCCTTCATAGTACATGTGTAATCCTCACCTCAAAGAAGAATCTAAGAAGTTCCATAGCATCATTAATAGTGATATAAATGTTCCAAAAGGGGTAAGAAAGGCTCTCAATTCAATTAATGAAATTGTGGGAGTCTCCTTCTACCATTGGATGTGAGACCTTAAGTTCTCTAGCCATCTAAATATCAAAATTTTTTGTAGTAGATTCAACAATATTATTTCTTTGAAATCCAAGGAAACTTACATAAGTTTCCACCGAGCACTCAAGATTATCTCTTAAATACCCCCCTCTAGCCAGGCATGAATTTCCCTTAGTAGCACCATCAAAGGTCAATTTAACCCAATTTAAGGTTTATTCCATATAGTGGCTTTTCTCCTTAATAACTTCAAGTTGCTAGGAATAGATATGTTGATACTGTAGATGTCTAAATTTGGACACTTAATTTATCCAAATTTACCCCCTTTAATTAACATCCTTAAGTTCTTCTAATCCCTAAGGTATCTAGTTAAATAATTAAATACCTTCCTCTTTCATCAAATGAATTAAATAAATATCACATTTATTTAATTCCTCCTCATGTCACATCCTCCATCTTTTTTTACCTAATCTTAATCCTTCTTCTAATCCCATCATTAGGATGTGCACATGCCTAATCCTTGATTAGGATGTGTCACATCCTCCAACTTTTGCAAGTTGGCCTCTAATCTTTCTTAGCCACCTAACCTTCCTCTAATCCTTCACTAACTAGCCTAATCATCCTTCCAAGGAATATTAAATTCCTTTTCTCTTCCCCATGTCCTTTATGACATGTGTCCTTGAGTCAACCCTCTTAAATGCCTTTCTTTTTTTGACAAGGAATCTCCCTTCCCCATTTGAATTTTTAATTCACCTTTTAATCCCCCAATGCATTTAAGGAATTTTAAATTTCTTCTCTCATTCCCATAAGGATATTTGAGGAATTTTTAATTCCCCACTTGTCCTCTCACCCACATGGGACAAGTACCTCCTTTATGAGGAGATCTTGTCCAATCCCAAGGTGCTTTGTACCCCCCTCCATGTCATGTACCTTCTCCTTCCACCTCATGTCCACTTCACCTTTAGGGCTATCTCACATGCACCACATGTCAAGATGTGAGGGTTTGTGAGTTCTCAACTCATATTAGCCCTACATCTTGATCTTGGTGGCTCAATCTCAACTGTCCATTTCCCTAGAGAATTCACAATTCTCTATAAATACCCCATCTTTTCTCTCATTTTGGGGGAGATCATTTGTGCTAGCCAAACTCTTGCAGTTTTGTTCCTAAACCAATACTTAGCTATTTTCATGATTTCAAGCATCATTTGCATCTCACATCTCACATCTTGTGCCATCCAAGGAGCATACACATCAAAGATTGAAGGGCCAACCAAAGGATCGACTCAACGCAAGGTATAAAGTTCCATTTCGTTGCTTTGTCTTGCATTGTTTCCAACTTAGGCTAATCTTGAAGTGTAGGTTGTTTTAAGTTGTTTATTCGCACTTTTTTACTTGTTGCTTGCTTTCTAACGCTCACATTCGACCTATCACAAATACTTGAACCCTAATTAGTAGAAATTCCCACTTCAACCTTAAATGGAGCAAGGATCTTTTAATTTGGAAATAGAGGTGTTTCATTATGTAGCATTGTAAATTGTCACCCTTGACAATTGCACACTATGTTTTGCTCCCCCTAAATGCATGGAGCTAATTGAAATTGAACACCTAATTTCCTAAATTACACATTTCATGGACCATTTTAAATTATTACCGATAAATTTGCAAATGGAAAAAAATGCATTCGTTCAATACTTTGCCCCCAACTCCTTAATTCCCAAAAAATAGGGTTGGGACATAGTCACCCAGGGTGACTTAGTCCCATTTTTGGCTCAAAATTCAAATATGTCAGTGTTGGCATTTTATTATTTGAAATTCAAATATCCAAAGTCGGCTATCAAGATTTAATTTTTGATAAATTAGAATAATTGCATATAAATACCTAGTTATTGCATCATTTGAAAACTAAGTGGAATAATAGAGCAAGAATTATTATCAAAAGCATTATCAAGCAAGTCAAGGGCAGCATTTCAGAGATTTATTGCAACAATTCAAGATGCAAGTATCATGTCAAAGTGTATGTGAGTTCAAGTTCATGTTTTTGAAGACTAATCCTTGTAGGCCTCCAAGAAATTCAAGCAAGCAAGATAAAAACCTCAAGGAGATTTGTATGATTTCAATCCTTCAAGGAAGCCATTGAAGGGTGGTGAGTTTCTAACCATTGTTGATTCATCATTCCTTTTTATCATTTATCCATTTATCATTCACATTGCCATTGTGGAAGTGGAAACATTAGCACAAGGTTTGACTAAGGCAAGCCCCTAAATGGCACAACCCTTCCTCTCTCTTTGATGTACAGGTTTCAGCTCTAAAAAGAGTGGAGGAGGCTTGAAGATCAATTATTTATTATTCAAATCAAACCCTACACCTTGACAACAAACAAAAACTTAGTTACAAAATTATCTAGCAATGATCCGACAATGTGACTGTTGGATGTTGTGGTCTTGTTGCTGATATGTGGTTGTCATGGATGTCAAAACTATTAGCATTAATGCATTTGAAGTTGTATATGTCGAGGATATTGAGAAAATTGTAAAGAAATGAGTTGCAGGTTGTCAGTGGTGACGTGAAGTTCAGTATGGTGGTATGTTCTATATGTTGGTGATCAAAGGTTGTGGACTAAAGGGTTTGTTGTTTAGTGTATCTAGTTTATCCACGTCAAGTTTCAAAGATCCGCATGAATATTTGATCAAGTTATGAAGATTTCCATTCAGATAATTTTTCTATTTCTTTAGTCGGTGTTCCTAATTAAGGATGATACTATTTTAGTTAGTTCAGTTGCTACAAATGCTTATCTGTTGGTTCTTAATGTTCATCCGCATTGATTTTTGTGATCGTGGTTGATGATTTTCTCTTGCATGTTCATATTTTTCTTGTCCTTGGCCGACATGGTGTTGAAGCATGTTGTGGATCTTTGAGTAATTAATTGAAGTTTTTTCATGTTGAAGATGTTGTTTTGGGTCCTCACTAAGTTGTGGCCGACTTTGGTTGATTCACATTAATAATCTTTAATGATCTAGGCCGACAATTTGTATTCATTTTATTATTTCTTTGTGGTCGACTTGTAGCAATGAAATTTCATGTTGTGGATATATAAGAGTGATTGTTTATTCGAATTAAAGTGTGTGTATGACAGTGGATGCCAAGTGTGTGTGTATGTGTAAATATCATTTGAAGGTAGAGCAGACTATGAAGAATTGTGAAGAAGTGTGAAGAAGAGTGAAGAAAAGTGAAGTGTTCATGTGCTTAATTGGAATTGTAATCAGGCATTAGCAGATGCTATTTTATCAGTTCAAATCCCTATAGATTGCTTTAATTTGAATCTCTTTGTAAGACAGTGTGTCTTCCTTTGTATTTGAGCAGTAAGCTCTATGCAGTGTGCCTGAATGCATGTGCATTCCCCATATTTAATTTTCATTATACTTTTAACAGGGTATAATCTTGTGGACTAACCTCCACTGTGGTTTTTCCCCTAACAAGGTTTCCACGTAAAAAATATTGGTGTTATGTGTGTTTCTGATGTGTTGTTGATTCATGCTTTCATGGTTAATTATTAGATCCGAGAATAAGGTTAATAAGTTGAATAAGTTTTGAATTTCTGAGACAAATGATTCACCCCCCCTCTCAGTTGTCTTCCCTTGTATTGCCAATAATTGGTATGAGAGTAGGTTCCTTAGAAGAAGTTTAACAACTTGAGGTGATCTGGGATGGAAAGTTACAAGAAGGATAGTTTGAGATTTGATGGAACAAATTACTCTTTGTGGAAGACTCAAATGGATTTCCATCTAAGATGCATTGGTGAATCCTACTGGAGCATTACAAGTAATATGTACATTATTCCACAAAATGATCCTACTACTTCTGTTGAGATCAGAGATGTTGAGTATACTATCCGGGCTAAGGAAGCTTTGTTGAGTGCTTTGACTGATTCTGAGATGACAAATGTTATGGATTTGAAGACTGCTTATGAGATTTGGAAAAAGTTGGAAACCTTGTATGAAGGTGATGCTACTATAAAGATTGCTAAGTTGCAGAGTTTGAAAGGGAAATATGAAAGGTTGAGAATGGGTGATGATGAGAACATTAATACTTTCATGCAAAGAGTGAATGAACTTGTTTGTGGCATTAGATGTGTTGGTGGAAAGATAGATGAATATGAGATTGTTGCTAAAGTGCTTAGATCCTTGCCTGATTCTTATAAAGTCAAAGCTAGTGCTATTGAAGAGCTCTGGATTGTAACAAACATAACCAAAGATACATTGGTTGGCAAGATGACTACTTTTGAGTTGAGCGAATTTGGTGATGCCCTTCCTGGAATGGAGGAACATGATCTGGACACGGAAATGGACTGACCCGACCGAGGGGAATGGAATGGACCATCTGGAAAGAGCAAATCGAGAGGAAAGGGTGGCATGAAGGAAAATTGCCCTTAAATTGTTTCCTTTGCAATAAGATAGGCTTCATTTTGCATCAAGGTGTTTGAAAGAGTTGCTAGTACATTACAACAAGCCTAGATTCCAAAGAAAGTGTTATTATGCTGGTGATGAAGGTGTGATAGATGATGAATCTGATAAAGGGAATGTAAGTGATGATGAATGGGTATTTATTACTATCAAGCAAAATACGCATCTGCACCAGGTTCCGCTAATGTTCAATGCAAGTCCGGCTGCCCGGTTTAAAGCATGGAAACGCGGACGACGCAGCGGAACCCGCCAGATAAAAGCACTTGGCAGCCTTCAAGCGCGGCTGATGGCGTACGCAGGTGATTGACAATGCCCAAAAGATCCTGTAAGAAAGTCGCAATTTCCCGACGCGTTGGGCACCGGATTGCAGGCCTTCGGTTACAAATCCTTGCTTTTGCCGGGCCCAAACGTCGATGGCGGACAAAATCTTTAGTTTAGGGATGGAAAGTGCAAAATATTGAGTTTCGAAAATGAAATTGCATCAAGTACAAAGACAAAAGGTAATATCTTTCACTTGAGTGCTGCTAGTAAAAATTGTTTGATTGCTCAAGTTGATGAAATTTGGTTATGGCATAGGAGGTTGTGTCATGTTAACTTTGATAATATTGTCAAGATAAGTTCCACAAAGGCTGTGAGAGATCTACCTAAGTTGGTGAAACCTACTAATGCGATATACAAGGAATGTCAGTTGGGAAAGCAAACCAAAATTTCATTTCAAAGTAAAAAGCATTGTTCAAATGAATTGTTAGAACTTGTGCACAATGATCTGTGTGGTCCCTCTAAGGTCAGAAGTTTACAAGGTTACAGGTATTTCATGTTACTCATTGATGATTATTTTAGAATGGTATGGGTTGCCTTCTTAAGGGAAAAATATTAAGCACTAGAAAAGTTCAAGATCTTTAAAGCTATGGTTGAGAACAAGACAGGTTTGAAGATTAAATGTCTGAGATTAGATAGAGGTGGTGAATTCACTTATGGTGAATTTAATTCTTTTTGTGAAGAGCATGGAATAAAGAGACAATTATCTGCACCACGGACCCCTAAGCAAAATGGAGTTGTCAAAAGGAAATGTTCCTCATATCTATTGGAGAGAAGTTATGAGTACTGATGTGTACACACTTAACTGGGTACAAATCAAAGGTGATACTAGTAAGACCCCTTTTGAGCTATGGACTGGTCAAAATCCTACTGTTAAATACTTCAAGATATTTGCTGCTAGAACTATGATGCTGGAAGGAAATGTTCCTCATATCTATTGGAGAGAAGTTGAGTACTGTTGTGTACACACTTAATCGGGTACAAATCAAAGTTGATACTAGTAAGACCACTTTTGAGCTATGAACTGGTCAAAAGCCTATTGTTAAATACTTCAAGATATTTGGAAGCAGATGCTATAGTAAGAGAGATGAAGACATAGGAAAGTTTGATGCTAGGAGTGATGAAGGTATCTTTCTGGGTTATGCTACTAATAGTAAGGCCTACCAGTGTTACAATAAAATATTGAAGAAAAAGGTTGAAAGTGAAAATGTCAAAGTTGATGAAGAATTAGGTACACCATCCAGAACCTGTGGATATGACTCTGATGATCAAGATGATAGTAAAAACGAAGGAAAGAAAGTTCAGACTACAAATCAAGTGCAAATCAATCTGGTAAATCAAGAGAATGAAGAATAAGGAGAAACTGGTGAAAGAGCATATGAGAGATCAGAAGAGCCTGAATTTGAAGAAAATCCTAAGAAGACTATGAGTTATGTAAGATTGAATCATTCAAAAGATCCTATTATAGGTGATAAGAGCAAAGGTGTCCAGACTAGGAGAAATATTGTAGAGGAATATTGCTTGATTTCTAAGATTGAGCCTACTAGTGTGAATGAAGCATGTAAAGATGAGCATTGGATTGAAGAAATGAAAGAAGAGTTGAAACCGATTGAAAAGAATGCTACAGGGATTCTTGTTCCCAGACCTAAGGATAAGAATGTTATTGGAACTAAATGGGTTTTCGGAAACAAACTGAATGAGCAAGGTGAAGTGATTAGAAACAAAGCAAGACTGGTATGTAAAGGATATTCACAAATGGAAGGAATTGATTTTGAAGAGATCTTTGCCCCTATTGCTAGAATTGAAGTTGTAAGATTATTTCTTGCCTATGCTGCTCACAAGAACTACAAAGTTTATCAGATGGATATCAAATCAACTTTTCTAAATGGTAAATTGGAAGAAGAAGTGTATCTTGAGAAACCTGATGGATTCCAGTTGATTGATAAGGAAGATATGGTGTGTCGGTTGAAGAAAGCATTGTATGGACTCAAGCAAGCCCCTAGAGCATGGTATGCAAGATTGGACAAGTATTTGTTGAAGCTTGGATTTAACAAAGGTACTACTAATAGTAATCTATATTTCAAGATTGACCATGATAAAGATTTGATTGTTGAAGTCTTTGTTGATGATATTATTTTTGGACGAGATGATGCTTTGTGCATGAATTTTGCTAATGAGAAGAAAAATGAATTTGAAATGTCTATAATTGGTGAGATGAAATTCTTTTTGGGATTGCAAATTACTCAGTGAGATAAAGGGATTTTTATATCTCAGTCCAAGTATGTGAAGGAATTGTTGAAGAAGTTTGGTATGGAAGATTCAAAGCTAGTTGGTACACCCATGGTGACCGAATGCAAGTTGACAACAAAAGATGATTCTCCTAAAGCAAATCAAACAAGATATAGATCAATGATTGGTGGATTGTTGTACTTAACTCAAACTAGGCCTAATATCATGAATGTTGTATGTATTGTTGCAAGATTTCAAGCTAATCCGAAAGAATCTCATGTGACTGTTGTGAAGAGAATTTTTAGATACTTGAAGGGAACTGTTGATCTTGGCCTATGGTATCCTAAAGGTGATGATCTTACTTTGAGTGCCTTTACTGATGTTGACTGGGTAGGAGATGCGAATGGCAGAAAAAGTACTAGTGGTGGAGCATTTTTCTTGGGTAAGAAGCTAATCTCATGGTTAAGCAAGAAGCAGAATGCCAATTCCTTGTCTATTGCAGAGGTCGAATACACTGTTGCTACTAATAGCTGTACTCAAGTCCTATGGATGAAGCAGATGTTGAAGGATATTAGAGTTGTATATGATGAGCCTATTGCTATATTCTATGATAATTCAAGTGCTATTAACATTTCTAAGAATTTGGTGTTACATTCAAAAACAAAACATATATCTATCAAGTTTCACTTTTTGAGGGAGAAGGTAAGTGAAAAGGAAGACAGATTGGAGTATGTGCCTACTTAGGAGCAGATTGCAAACATCTTTTCCAAGCCATTGCCTAAGGATACTTTTGAGTATCTTAGAGGGAAGTTAGGGGTGATTACCCCTCCTAATCAGAACTAGGATGCAATGCAATGTGTGCATCAGTCTGTGCATTTCATAGTCATATCTTGTTTC